>JZKD02S1673597.1:421993-442566 GCA_000966675.3 Picea glauca | reverse complement strand
TTGTGTTTAAAGTGCCTCGGTCTCCCTGTTTTCCCATCCCCTATCCATTCATCCAAGTCTTTGTTTACATAGGTCGCAGTTGCGGGCTCAAAATGCGACACTCAGAACGGTCCGTTCTAGACTCGAATCAAGAAAAAAAGGTAGGTTCAGCTTTCAACGACGGGAATTTCGTGTGGTGTTCAGATTAGGGGCTCACGGGCGTTCGAAATCTTAAAAGTTGCATGAAGTATAGCACTGGAAAAAAAGGCCCGAAGAGAGCATGAGACATTGATCTTTAAAGGTACAGGTGGTAGTTGATCCAAGTGTTTGGGGAAATAATCTTTGGGAGTTTTGAAGTGAGAAGTGTGTGGAATTTCTAAAGCGCCGAAGTTTCAAAGTCCCAAAGTGTTGAAGTCGCTGAAGTGTCTAAGTCCTGAAGTGTTTCTTAGTCGTTTGATCCAGGAGGACACATGTCAATTTATCGCCAGCTGTGGGTGAAAAGAAGTTGAAAGAAGAAGTTTGAGTTTTGAATTTCCCAGAGTCCTGAGGTCCAAGGTAATTCTCGGTCATTCGATTCAAGAGAATGCATCATTAGATCCATAGCTCTGGGTAAAAGAAACTGAAGGCAAAGGTTTGAGTTTTGATTTTCCTGAAGTCTGAAGCCCGAATCGCGCAACAAATCCCGACCGTCGATTTGAAAAGAGAAAATCCGATCCACCAATATAAAAGGCGCCAGAGCTGGGCCATCGATTAGAAATCCTCATCTCAGATCACGAGATCAATGGTCACGCTCCATTGCGGGGTCGGAAGGTGCGCACGTTTTTAAATTTTCAAGGGCGGGCTGCAATCAGAACCGTGGTTTTTAGAAAGGTGTTATCGGGTAAATCGGTGAATGCAGACATAGACTAACCCCCCTATATCCACCTAGATCTAGAACAAAACACGACATGACATGGCGCTTTCCCTAGGCTCTAATCATTGAATTTACTACTGAACAAAAGACGAGAGACATACCTTTAAGTGTCGCTTCCTTATGTCTTTGTTGTTCTTGTTTCGCTCTGGTGGTCTTGTGATACTGATCCTACAGTGAGACACAAACCAACCAAAGTGAAAGAGGAGAGAGTATATTCAATGACAACCTATGCATATGATCAAGGAATTATGCAATAAAATAAAGATAATTCTATGGGAAAGAAACATGCCACAATATTGTATTAATAATAGGAAGAGAGATTACAACCAGATGCCTTGATGTCGTAATGTTCCTTCCAACATTTCCTTGCTTCCCACACACTTTTGATCCAAGAATTCTGAGACTATAGATCTGACATCTATCTTGACAAAAGCAAAGCTCAAAGCCACTCTAACCAAGCTAATAATTCCAAGCCAAATCCAACTCAATCCAAGCTAACTTTCTCCATGAGAGTTCCTCTCCTTTTATAAGCTGAAGAGGATAAGGTGAGGAGGTTAGGATGATCACACTAAATCATGAAAGCAAGTAAGATCCAAACCATTCTAAGGCCACCTCACCATAGAAGATTCTCCTTCTAGAAGCATCGAGAAAATGTTCATTTTCCCATGTACGAAGGCCACCGCGACTTGGCTATAGTGCAGCCTACGGAAATTTTGCGCCCTAGCTATAATGCAGCCTACGGAAATCAGCAATTTACGCACCCTAGCTATGGTGAAGCCTACGGAAATCCTCCAAAATAGGGTTTTTACAGAGGAAAACACAACTTCTTCTCTCAGGAAAAGTTCTTCTCCCTTCTTTCTTTAGGAATTCAGGCCACTAACACTTCTGAAGGAAACAAATAGGTTTACATCATTAACGATCATAGGGATGATGAAATAATGTGTAACAGAGATCCTGCCAAAGTATGAAGTTAGAGCTGAGTAATAGCTGAAATACTTTGTCGAGTGTGTGTAGGGAACAAGGAACAGTCGGTCGAAAACCTGCCAACAAACAAGGAAATACAGTACAATAATATATCATCACTGAGGTAGGTATTCCCATACTCAGAATACAAATGACTCAAAGCATAAATGTCGACATGCGAAGATCCATGTCAAGTAAGACATGTCATGGCCACCAAACATACAATGTGGATCCATGCCAATATGACTCAAATCTAAACATAACCACCAAAAATACATTGTGGATCTATGTGTTAAACACTCAAATTCGAACATAGTCATGAGACATACAATGTGGATCTATGCAATAATACAAATTGAATATATTGCAACGCAACCTAAATCCATGAGAAAAGATTCAGGGTCTTCATCTCCACCACTCTATAGTACAAATCTAAGCATGTGAATACATGTGCTGAAGTCGAACATGGTAGAAACCACTTGATTACCGGTCAATGATGAGAACTATTAACAAGTGAGAGGAAAATCATCATCAATGTCAATGAATCCCAAGGTACTCTAGTACAATCCAACGAATGTGAATTAATGAGATGAATTTGAACACTCGGCGGAATCTCCCGATCAAGGGTCAATAATGAAAACCCATTGTCGAAAGTGAGGAAGCATGCCATTGAGGCATGCAAGTTCCAAGGTACCAATTGGTTTCTAAGTCTGATTCCTGGATAATGAGTTGAAGTCGACATGAAAAGACTCGTCACAGGAAGGCCTTAATGTATCCTCCATCAATAACATGAAATGAGTAAAAATATTTGATGTAGATCAGAGTAACAAGTGATTCAGGACTGACTCAGGGATGGACAACGCAATAGAAGGTTTAAGGACTGCAGAAATGGATGACGCAATAAAAGGCTTTTAGGGTTGAACTTATCTTTGAACATATTGACGACATGACAACTGTCTTGGAAACACTGACTCAACAATAGGGATCACAGACCAATTTGTAATCTTATAAAGGAGTATGATCAAGATACAAGTGGATTTTCCAACCTAGACACAAAGAGAGTGAAAGGGTGTCATGTTCGAAAGTGACTCTTCCATGGAATACAGGTTTAGACACATTTCTTTCCCAATTTCCCCCCACCATTTATGGCGAGTACCTCTTTATTTTTACACAAGCTTGAGGAGGATAACATATTCTTGTAATGTAAGCTCATCCTTCGGACGAGTCCCTTGGAGTATGTTTAATGAACCTTAAGAAGGAGTGGTTTGGTTCCATATGGGTCTGTCAATGTTTGTTTAACGAGTCCAAAGATAGAAAACTCGGGGGTTTTTCATGTTTTGAGAGTCTAAAAAACACTTAAAGAGAACTCTCCCAGTTCCTTTTTCGTAAAATAGTTCGATAGGACCAAAAAAGTGATAAACTATCGCCCATAAAATATTTTCTTCAAATACTTTTGCGAGCGTGAAAAGAACAAGATCGCTCGACCATCTTTTCATGTTTAGAGAGTCTGAAAAGAGCTTAAAGGGAACTCTAGGGGGTTCCTTTTTCGTATAACCTTTATGAGTCCGAAAAAGTGATAAAATTTTACTCGGTTACATTCTCATTGATTTACGATCATGAGAAAGAACAAAGACTAAGCTCGGGATTTTTTTCATTTTTACGCAAGCTTTAAAACAAAACAAAAATATGCTTGGGATAGATTTTATTTTTACACAAGCTTAAAAACTAAACAAAACTATGCTTGGACTTGGTTTCATTTTTACACAAGCTCAAACCAGAGGAAACTATGCTTGAGGTAGGTGGTTTCATTTTTACACAAGCTTGAACCATAGAAAACTATGCTTGTGACTTCCCAACTCATGGTCGGTACTTAACCCCCATCTTAAGAAACTAGCGGCTCTACTTCAGCATGAAGTCCAGAGGCTGAAAGTATTACCCCCCAAGCTTCGTTTCATCCAACGACACAGGTGGATGAAATGAAACTTCAAATTCTAGATGAAGGACTTGAATCAAACAGAGAGGGGGAAGTTGTTTCATTTTTTAATGAGCTTGACATAGGATAAGAACTATGGTCATGAATCCAAGTTCAATCCCCAGACCTTTGTTTCATTTTTTAATGAGGTTGCCACAAAGACGAAAAAAACTATCCTCGTAATTGGTTTCATTTTTTAACGATCTTGAAATCAGAAAACCATGCTCAAAGATGGTTTCATTTTTTAACGAGCTTGAAATCAGAAAATCATGCTCGAGACTCTCTTCTTGATCATGGCTTCCAAGAGGACAGTGCTCTGGAAGGACACCATGTCAAGGGACAAAACTCGTTCATGGCCTCCAAGAGATCTTCACTCGATGGAAGAAACACACTCTGGGAGGAACACATGTTGAGGGTCGCGAGAGGAGTAAGGAGGTCAGGCTCCAATAGTCCTACCGAAGAGATCACCATGTCAACTATCGGATCCAAGTCATCAGAAGCTGAAGTCATGGGAGACAATGCCACATGTTAATAATTAACATGTGGTGGGGGTGATACCGTCTGCATATAAGAACCATTTAGGGAGGTAATCCAGTCAGGACCAATGAATGAAAGTTGATCAATAGTCACCATTCTTCCATCGTGAGGGAAATATATCACGCAAAAAAGAGTGGACACAACAAATTTCATGGCGCAGACATAATCCTGCCCAAGGAGTAAAGTGAAATCCAAGGGATCTTAGACTACCAAGACATCAATAAAGACAGTTTTCCCTCCCAAAGTTACAGAAAAATGAGGAAGGGTCCCTAAAGGTTGGCTAGTTCTTTTGTTAAAAGCTAACAGATTCTACTTAAGCGGTGCAAGATGAGGACAACCCAAAGCCTGCCAAGCAATATAGGACAAAATACTAACGGACACACCTTCATCTATTAGCTTCTGAGGAACGTTCCGACCACAAGATTTCACTTTAATCTGGAAATGAATGTGAGAGGGAAGACGAGGTCCAGTTAGCACACCCTAATTAAAATGGATGGCCTCATTACTTGGAGGAGGTTCCACGGGAGAAGGAGGAATACCTCCCATCATGGCATAGTTTGTATCAACGAGAAAAATGTGGGCAATATCAGGTTTACTCTCGAGCGGGAGAGTAGGATCGACCGATGACAAGATCAGATCGACCACTTGGGTTGCATTCTCCAAGGGGAGAATGGGGTCGACGCTTGGAAAAGGATTGATCGCTTGGATTTCACTCTCTAACAAGAGAGTGGGATCGACCGAGAATGGGATCAGATCGACCACTTGGTTTTCACTCTCTGGTGGGAGAGTGGGATTGATCAAAAATGGGATCGAATCAACCACTTGGTCCACTGGTTCAACTAGGGATGTGACCAGATTGGCTACTTGATCAACCAGACTGACCGATCGGGGAACTGGATTGATCATTCCATCAACTACAGGTGGGTTGAAAGAAAGCTTGTGATAAGAAGCTATAAGTTGAGGCGGTGAAACAATCATGTCTTCCAGTAATTTTGAGGCTTCATCCATATGAGGGAAAAGGTGAGTTTGATGACTCCCTTCGCATAACCTGAAAGGAAACTTGACTCTACTTTTCTTCTTCCCAAGGGTATTTTGACTAGTTGACGGGAAGTCATCAACATGTTGTTCAGAGGCTGACGACATGGGTTGGTAAGGGTGTATATACCATATTTCTATAACCTTGGATATACCAGGGCAATCCTTAAGAAGATGGCTACCCTTGCAAAGTCTACAAGGGTACTTGGGCTTACAGGTTGTTTGGGTGATCTTGACATCATCAACACTCCCAGCATGATCAACAATAACTAGTTTCTTTCCAACACGTCCAACAATGGTTGGAATTTTAGATCCTTGTTTATTTTTCTTCTTCTTATTCTTCCTTTTCTTCTTCTTCTTATCCACCAAGTTACTGGCTTTAGAGATTTCACTCAGCGAAGAAGATGAAATGGAAGAATACCTTGCAAGTGAGAAGGTGAAGAAGATCTTATTGGTGAAGAAGGCGAAGGATTAACATGAGGTTGATTATCTTGGGGGGAAGTGCTTATAAATGAAGCACTAATTGCATTCGGGACTACCTGAGTAGAAAACAACCATACCGGTAATCCAATTGTGAGACCTGGAAGGCTCAAAGTAGCGTTGTGAGAAGGACCAATGTTTCCATAAGAAGGAAAAACAAAAGGTTCCCCTGGAGCAAGGGTTCCTTCATTGGTCATTTCAGGAACTGACACCATCAAATAAAAATCCAATCTAGAGTCCACTAGGGAAAACAAATAGCACATGATAAAAATCTAGTAAGAAAGAAAGCAAACAAAACCTTCTCACAATGAGCACACTAGTTGGTGATGAAATCCAACGTCGCGGGAAAAAAGTAAGAAGGGGATGAGATAGAGCGGGTGGAAAAGTTATGTTGAAGACCTGCTTAACGGACTTACACCCTGGTGCAAGCTCCCACACATAAACGTGGGTATACCCTCCAAGGAGCCCGAGTGAGTTTGGCCAATGTCGATTCCAGGTACCGTGAAGACTTACCCCTCCATAGTCACCTTGTGTAAAGACCCTAAAGAGATAGGCCACTAAGGTTACCAATAACTATAGTGATGACTGGGGAAACAATCGAGAGTCTGATCCACATGCAAGGGCAAGGTATCTAACCCGAAATCAACTTGAAAGGATTCCACTCATCATTGTGGGTATACCTCTCAAGCGACCCCCATAATACGTGCAATATCTACACCAATACCAACAAAGTAGGGTAAGTAACTCTTCCAGTATCAATGCGACCTCGTGATTGACCCTTGTGTTAGAATGGATTCCCAGGACAAAATGTAATAAGTGGATTTAACCACTCCCTAACTCAAGATTCTATGTTTATTTGCAACTTTGGAAAGTTATCTTTCACACCTATTCCAAAGCCCTACAACTAATCTAATGTAGGTTTGCTACCAAAAAGTATAAAAAATGTCTAATCAATTTTTTATAAGCGCTTTATTTTGTGGTTGTTGTTACTCAAGAGGAAAATGGCATGGACAATATGGTGTTTTGACCAACTCGAAATTTTATGCAAAGAGATGAATATGCAATCTTTTCATTTCGATGAAAGCTATGCTATGAGAAGGAGAAAACATTTACCATTCCCATATGCACAATGTACCAAAATATTAAAACTCATCAATATCAATATTTTCAAGAAATGAGACAAAGGTACTATACACCAATGCACGATTCATGCCCCCCCCGGCCATGAGGGGGAAATTTTTTCATTATTTAAGATCAAAAAATGCCAAGAATCATGCAATTTCTCTACTTCAAATGAAAGGAAGCCCCCAATCTAATATAAGGAAAGAAATTACAATTTTGTGTTTCAAAGAGACACTAAAACAAATAGCAATTCAATTCAAAGCAAAAACAACCCAAACTAAGTTTCTCTTTTAACAAGAATTATTCAATAAAAGAAAAAGAAGTTCTTTCACCAAACAATTCTAAAGAAAAGACAATGCTTTGTAACTGAAAGACACTCCAAGCAAGAGACCAAATATTTCAAAAGAAAACAAAGCAAATATGGCCAAAAGAAGTTTCAAAGTTGTCAAGAAGACTGTAAACAATTCATAATCAGACCAAAAAATTCACCCCAAAACCAAATCCAAGGTTTGGGTAAGGAAAAAACCATCAAAAATCAAAATTTTCACAATTTTCGCAAGCTGGAAGACTAGCATAGTGCGGAAATCATTGATTTCCATGGGCCAGATATAGGTAGGGCGTGACGTTTCCACACTGGTCAAAATAGTTAGGGTGCGGAAATCATAAGTTGTCGCACTGTCCCTCAAAGCAGGGTGCAGAAATCAAACAAAAATGGAAAAAATTAAAAATTAAGAAGGTTTTCCAGTGAATTTTAACAGTCAGAGAGTCAAGATGGATCTTTCAGTGACTCAAAAAATAGAAAACAAGCAATCAAAGCAAGAAAACAAGGAAAACTAGGAAAACATTTGTTTCCCCAGTGGAGTCACCAATTTTGTTATCAGGTAAATCTGTGAATGCAGACATATAATAATCCCCCTAGATCCACCTAGATCTAGAACAAAACACGACAGGACATGGCGCTTTCCCAAGGCTCTAATCATTGAATTTACTACTGAACAAAAGATGAGAGATATACCTTTAAGTGTCGCTTCCTTATGTCTTTGTTGTTCATGTTTTGCTCCAGTGCTCTTGTGATACTGATCCTGCAGTGAGACACAAACCAACCAAAGTGAAAGCAGAGAGAGTATACTCAATGACAACCTATGCATACGATCAAAGAATTATGCAATAAAATAAAGATAATTCTATCGGAAGGAAACATGCCACTGTAATATATTAATAATAGGAAGAGAGATTACAACCAGATTCCTTGATGTCATAAGGTTCCTTCCAATAGTTTCTTGCTTCCCACACACTTTTGATCCAAGATTCTGAGACTATAGATCTGACATCTATCTTGACAAAAGCAAAGCTCAAAGCCACTCTAACCAAGCTAATAATCCCAAGCCAAATCCAACTCAATCCAAGCTAACTTTCTCCATGAAAGTTCCTCTCCTTTTATAAGCTGAAGAGGATAAGTTGAGGAGGTTAGGATGATCCCATTAAATCATGAAAGTGAGTAAGATCCAAACCATTCAGAGGCCACCTCACCATAGAAGCTTCTCCTTCTAGAAGCATCGATAAAATGCTCATTTTTCCCACGTACGAAGGTCGCCACAACCTGGCTATAGTGCAGCTTGCAGAAATTCCACACCCTAGCTATAGTGCAGCCTGCAGAAATCAGGCATTTCTGCACCCTAGCTATGGTGCAACCCACGTAAATCCTCCAAAATAGGGTTTTTATAGAGGAAAACACAACTTCTTCTCCCAGAAAAATTTCTTCTCCCTTCCTTCTTTAGGAATTCAGGCCACTGACCCTTCTGAAGGAAATAGATAGGTTTACATCATTAACGATCATAGGGATGACAAAAATAATGTGTAACAAAGATCCCCCCAAAGTATGAAGTTAGAACAAAGTAATAGCTGAAATACTTTGTCGAGTGTGTGTAGGGAACAAGGAACAGTCAGTCAAAAACCTGCCAACAAACAAGAAAATACAGTACAATAATATATCATCACTGAGGTAGGCATTCCCATACTTAGAATACAAATGACTCAAAGCATAAATGCCGACATGCGAAGATCCATGTCAAGTAAGACAAGTCATGGCCACCAAACACACAATGTGGATTCATGCCAATATGACTCAAATCTGAACATAGCCACCAAAAATACACTGTGGATCTATGTGTTAAACACTCAAATTAGAACATAGCCACGAGACATACAATGTGGATCTATGCAACAGTACAAATTGAATATACTCCAACGCAACCTGAATCCACGAGAAAATATTCAAGGTCTTCATCTCCACCACTCTATAGTATGAATCTAACCATGTGAATACATGTGTTGAAGTCGAACATTGTAGAAACCACTTGATTACCAGTCAATGATGAGAACCGTTAACAAGTGCGAGGGAAATCATCATTAATGTCAATGAATCCCAAGGTACTCTAGTACAATCCAACGAATGTGAATTAATGAGTTGAAGTCGAACACTCGGCGAAATCTCTCGATCAAGGGTCAATAATGAAAACTCGTTATCGAAAGCGAGGAAACCTGCCATTGAGGCATGACAGTTCAAAGGTACCAATTGGTTTCTAAGTCTGATTCCTAGATAATGAGTTGAAGTCGACAGGAAAAGACTTGTCACGGGAAGGCCTTAATGTATCCTCCACCAATGACATGAAACGAGTAAAAATATTTGATGTAGATCAAAGTAACAAGTGATTTAGGACTGACTCAGGGATGGCCGACACAAGAAATAGCCGACGCAATAGAAGGCTTTCAGGGTTGAACTTCTCTTTGAACACATTGACGACACAACAACTATCTTGGAAAAACTGACTCAACAACAGGGATCACAGACCAATTTTTAATCTTATAAAGGAGTATGATCAAGAGACAAGTGGATTTTCCAACCTAGACACAAAGTGAGTGAAAGGGTGTCATGTTCGAAAGTGACTCTTCCATGGAATACAGGTTTAGACACATTTCTTTCCCAATTTTCCCCCACCATTTATGGTGAGTACCTCTTTATTTTTACACAAGCTTGAGGAGGATAACATATTCTTGTAATGTAATCTCATCCTTCGGATGAGTCCCTCAGAGTATGTTTAACTAACCCTAAGAAGGAGTGGTTCAGTCCCATATGGGTCTGTCGATGTTTGTTTAACGAGTCCAAAGATAGAAAACTCGGGGGTTTTCATGTTTTGAGAGTCTGGAAAACACTTAAAGAGAACTCTACCGGTTCCTTTTTCGTAAAATATTTTGATAGGACCGAAAAAGTGAGAATCTATTGCCCATAAAACATTTTCTTCAAATACTTTTACGAGCATGAAAAAAACAAGATCGCATGACCATCTTTTCATGTTTAGAGAGTCTGAAAAGAGCTTAAAGGGAACTCCAAGGGGTTCCTTTTTCATATAACCTTTACGAGTACGAAAAAGTGATAAAATTTTACTCAGTTACATTCTCATTGATTTACAAGCATGAGAAAGAACAAAGACTAAGCTTGGGATTGTTTTCATTTTTATGCAAGCTTTAAAACAAAACAAAATTATGCTTGGGATAGATTTTATTTTTACACAAGCTTAAAAACTAAAAAAAACTATGCTTGGACTTGGTTTCATTTTTACACAATCTCAAAACAGAGGAAACTATGCTTGAGGTAGGTGGTTTCATTTTTACACAAGCTTGAACCATAGAAAACTATGCTTGCAACTTCCCAACTCATGGTCGGTACTTAGCCCCCAACTTAAGAAACTAGCGGCTCTACTTCAGCATGAAGTCCAGAGGCTGGAAGTATTCCCCCCCAAGCTTCATTTCATCCAATGAAATAGGTGGATGAAATGAAACTTCAAATCGGTGAATGTAGACATAGACTAATCCCCCTAGATCCACCTAGATCTAGAATAAAACACGACAGGACATGGTGCTTTCCCTAGTCTCTAATCATCGAATTTACTACTAAACAAAATATGAGAGACATACCTTTAAGTGTCACTTCCTTATGTCTTTGTTGTTCCTGTTTCACTCCGGTTCTCTTGTGATACTAATCTTGCAGTGAGACACAAACCAACCAAAGTGAAAGCAGAGAGAGTATATTCAATGAMAACCTATGCATATGATCAAAGAATTATGCAATAAAATAAAGATAATTCTATGGGAAAGAAACATGCCACAGTATTGTATTAATAATAGGAAGAGAGATTACAACCAAATGCCTTGATGTCGTAAGGTTCCTTCCAACAATTCCTAGCTTCCCACACACTTTTTATCCAAGAATTCTGAGACTATAGATTTGACATCTATCTTGACAAAATAAAAGCTCAAAGCCACTCTAACCAAGCTAATAATTCCAAGCCAAATCCAACTCAATCCAAGCTAACTTTCTCCATGAGATTTCCTCTCTTTTTAAAAGATGAAGAGGATAAGGTGAGGAGGTTAGGATGATACCACTAAATCATGAAAGCGAGTAAGATCCAAACCATTCGGAGGCCACCTCACCATAGAAGATTCTCCTTCTAGAAGCATTGAGAAAATGCTCATTTTTCCCATGTACGAAGGCCACTGTGACCTAGATATAGTGCATATTGTAGAAATTATGTGCCCTAGCTATAGTGCAACCTATGGAAATCTGGCATTTCTGCACCCTAGCTATGGTACAGCCTATGGAAATCCTCCAAAATAGGGTTTTTACAGAGGAAAACACAACTTCTTCTCTTAGGAAAAGTTCTTCTCCCTTATTTCTTTAGGAATTCAGGCCACTAACCCTTCTGGAGGAAACATATAGGTTTACATCATTAATGATCATAGGGATGATGAAAATAATGTGTAACAAAAGGGACGCATGGCGGTTCATGGTGAATTGCGGGGACAAAAGCGGTTTTCTTTCAAACCACCCTTGGTCATGCCCATAATCGCGAAATCGTGTAGGGTCATGGACCCAGGTCAAATTGAAGAAGGAGCGATGGAGAGGAGTTGTGTCAAAGGCCAAAAGTGCCTGTATTGGTCACAAAAGAAGATCTGCATGGCCTCGAGGGGTCAGGATTGACTCAAAAAAAGTCGTGGGCACCGCTTAGAACATTCATGGATGCTAGGCCTCGTCCCGATCCTGATGAAGGTAGTTAATGGAAATGGGGGCGGTAGTTGAGACCTCATATCACCCCATAAATGGAAAGCATAATGAGAATGGTCATAGGGGGATATTGTCAATCTGAAGTTTCCCGAGGGATAGATTTTCCTGCAAATCACATAACTAAGTCAGGATCGCGTCTGACATAAGAAGGCCTACATAGGATGACAGAGTAGGAGCCGACTAGAAACTTTGAATACAGCAGTTCGATCACATTCCTAGTGGTTGAATCATTTTTAGTATATATAGGCAGTTTTGATATTTTGTTAAGGTCAAATGGTTGAGCTAGGCTCCCTGCTATTGTAATATTTTGATGAAGAACACCGGTTCTTTGGTTATGTCTTGATTTGAGATTTCTTGATTAATCTAAGTTAGTTTTCTTAATCCATCTTATTTTCCTCTGATACTGAGAGAGTTCATGATTGACTGATTCACATGGATTGTTGTGACTGTATTATGATGAATGTTTGATTATAATCTTGTTATGATTTCTTTCAATTTCCTTGAAATTTGAATCCAAGAGGATCTTGTGTTTAAGTTTTTCTTCCTTAGGCTACTAGAAGGCCTAATGTTCATGATAGATCTCTACACTTTTCTCACCAAATTATTCCTCCTGCTCACCTTTACTCCAACTTACTAACTGAAGTTGATCCAAGACCTCAATTGCTTGCGCATACCAGTCCAGATTTCTGAGTTAGAACGTTATTTTTATTGAGCCTTCTCCATTTTGCCTCTTAAAACTCATTTACATTTACTGTATAAACCGATGGGTACTGGTCTTACCTTCTATGTGATCTCAGGGTGACTTCTAGTGCTAACATTTATGGCACCGTTGTCGGGGAATGAATTGAATACTTTTCCCTGGGATAGAATGACAAAGAAGCTCTGATTCTAAAGGTGCATCAGATATCAGTACCATTGAAGATTGCAGTTTGCACCTGGCGACTCCACTGTTTCATTTTTGGCTCCGAAAGGCAAACACACGAGGTCTACTCCACAACTGCCTCTAGCCACACTTGAAGCTGACCCAGAGAAAATTATCAGAAAAGGGAAAACCACTCAGGAAGGTACTTCAACTGTTGCACCAGGTGATCTCAGTAATCTTCTTAATCCCTCTTTACAAACTCCAGTAGTTGCTTCTTATTCTCTTGTTATACCGTTTGTTGGAGTTTCAATAAATTTGAATTTTGGGAGTTTTCATGTTGATTTCTCCCCCCCTATTCTTGGTTTGGAAGGAGAGATTTTTGACATGCCTATCTCCCCTGAAGTTGTGAAGTGGTTCAGACCCAGGACCTTATAATAATTTCTCACTCCAGGATTTACCACTCCTCCCCCTATTAGAGTTGTTGCAGTTACAAAAGGGGAAACCTCTGTTCCCTGTAACCCCTCATCTTTATCTCCAAATGCTCAAACTTTTCCTTTTTATCCCAGAAGCACATCCCTAGTCTCACCTTTCCAAACTCCATCTCCTCCGGGTTCTCCTCCAGTTCACATCCAAATGGCAGGGGCTAATCCTACTAGGAACATGATGGATGAGATATTGGTTGCTAGATATGCCCCTCTAGTTTTAAATCAACCTATGAATGCTCTCTCAACCACAGACTACCTTAAGTACATGCCCCAGTTCACAAGGGAGGGAGACGTGACTGTAGAAGAGAACCTTGCATCCTTTTATATATTTGCAGAGATTCAAGTCATTGAAAATTAAGATGTGTGGATGAGAGTTTTTGTATAGAGCCTTGATGGTGATGCCAGGGATTGGTTTAAGGACTTGCCTCCTAGATCTATTGACATGATTGTTTCTCTAGATGATTCATTCTTAAGACATTGGGGGAATAAAAAAGATCTCCTTTATTATATTACAAAATTTAGGGCACTTAAGAGAGAAGAAAGGGAATCTGTTTCAGACTTCTCGAAAAGATTTAATAAGACATATAAAAAGATTCCCACTAAAATTAAACCTACAGAAACCTTCGCCAAATAATGGCTTAAAGTCGACATAATTAAACAACATTACTAATCTAAATTTTGTTGAGTTGGTAAAGTTTATCACAACCATGTTGAGGAAATGGAATGAGATCAAATGGACTGTTGGATATCACAAATCTTTTGATCAAATAAAGAAGGCCTTGATTGAAGCACACGTGCTCATCAGTCTTGATTACTCCAAATATTTTCCAGTTTTCTCCTTTGCTTCATTTGACACATTAGTAGTTTTTTTGTTGCAGAAGAATGTTGATGGGTTAGAGCAACCCATTTCCTTTTTTAGTAGGGCAATGAGAGACGCTGAAGTAAAATATGACATCATGGAAAAGCAGGCCTATGTTGTGGTCAAATATCTCAAAGCTTTCAGAGTTTATGTGATGCATTCAAAATTCATTGCATATGTCCCTTCAACTTCTGTGAAAGAGATCCTCATTCAGCCTAACATAGATGAAAGAAGGAGCAAGTGGATTGCCAAGATCCTTGAATTTGATCTTGAGATAAAGCCCACCAAATTGGTTAAAGGCCAAGGTTTAGCTAGGTTGATGGATAAATCTAATTGCAAATCTTTGGGGGTCCATTTCATCAACAATTGTTCAGAAAATAAGCAAGTTGAGTTGTCTGATGAAGGTTCTCAAGTCAGCCCTCCATTGGCAGGATGCACTTGGTACAAGGACATTATATTTTTCCTATAGAATTTGCAGCCTCCTAATGGTATGGAAAAGAACAAGGTGAGAGCTTTGAAGCTCAAATCAATTAAATATTGTCTTATTGATCAAGTTTTATATTGGAAAGACCCTTTAGGATTGATTTTGAGATGTCTAGACCCACAAGAAGCCCAAAGGATTATGTATGATTTTCATGACAGTTTATGTGGGGGGCATCACTTCTGGAGAACCACAACCTACAAGGTTCTCAGGGTTGGGTATTTTTGGCCTAGTCTCTTCACTGATGTTTGTGAAAAAATCAAGTCTTGTGTCAAGTGTCAGAAATTCTCTGGAAAGCAACAACTCAAGTCTTTTCCATTGAAATCTATGGTAGCTTCAGGTCCTTTCAGCAGTGGGGCCTATATTTTGTTGGGGAAATTCATCTTGCTTCAAGTGGTCAACATAGATGGATCTTGACTTCTACATACTAATTTACTAAATGGATAGAATCCATCCCCACAAGAAATGCTTCCCACATGGAAATCATTGGTTTTCTTGAGGATATTATAACAAGATTTGGTTGTCCAAACAGAATTTCCATTGATAATGTTGCATCTTTCAAGGATGAACCATTGATTAAGTTTTGTGAATAGTTTGGAATCACATTGATTCACTCTACTCCTTAGTAACCCCAAGTAATAGATTGGAAAAATCCTCTAACAAGAGCCTTATTAAGATCATCAAAAGACTATTAGAGGACAACAAGAAGGCATGGGATACAAAGCTTAAATTTTCTTTATGGGTTGACAGAGTGACAACACAAATATCTCTTGGTGTCTCTCCTTTCTAGATGGTGTATGGAGTTGATTCCATCTTTCCCTCTCAACTCACCCTACCTGTGGAAAAATTATTCCAAGACTATTAAGGAGATCCAGATAATATGATCAAAAGAATACAACAGCTAGTAGAAGTGCAACAAACGAGGGAGAAACTACTAGACAAAGCCCATGACCATCAACAAAAGATCAAGCAGGCTTTCGACAGAAGAGTAAGGACATATGATTTCCAGCTAGGAGATCTAGTACTCAAGTGGGATGCACCTAAACAAGATAAAGACAAGCATGGTAAATTTGAGGCCTTATGGATTGGCGCCTTCAAAGTTTCTAATGTTTTTTCAAATAACACTTACAAGTTGCAGGATTTGGAGGATGCTGAAGTTTTTGATAGCCTTGTAAATGGGCATTTTTTGAAGAATTTTTTACTTAAGCCATGAGTGGCTTCCCATGTCATTGTGAATATCATTTTTCTTTTGTTTTAGGTTTTTATAAGTGACTCCATAACCCAACAACTAAGGCATTGGAACTACTTTTTCTTGGCAGCTCGTAGGGAGCATGCCATCCCCTGTGGAGCGAAATGTTATCACAAAAACTTGTCAAAGTCCTGTGGGTTTGTGGTTTCTACCTAAGTCTGTGTTTTTCCCTGTCTCTCTCCTTTCACAGACCAATTCTTAAGTTTTTTCCCCTTCAGATTGTAAAATCATTTTCGTTTTCCCCCCCTCTGTGTTTAAAGTGCCCTGGTCTCCCTGTTTTCCCAACCCCTATCCATTCATCCAAGTATTTGTTTACACAGGCCACAGTCATGAGCTCAAAACATGACACTCAGAATGGTCCATTTTGGACTCGAATTAAGCAAAAAAGGCAGGTTCAACTGTCAACTGCGGGAATTCCATGTGAAGTTCAGATTAGCAGCTCATGGGCATTTGGAATCTTAAAGGTTGCATGAAGTATAGCACCAAAGAAAAAGAGTCGAAGAGAGCATGAGTCGTTGATCTTTAAAGGGACATGTGGCAGTTGATCCAAGTGTTTGGAAAAATAAGCTTCAGGAGTTTCGAAGTGAGAAGTGTGTGGAATTTCCAAAGCACCGAAGTCTCGAAGTCCCAAAGTGTCGAAGTCACCAAAGTGTCAAAGTCCCGAAGTGACGAAGTGTTTCTCAGCCATCTGATCCAGGAGGACACACATCAATTTATCGTCGGCTCTGAGTGAAAAGTAGTTGAAAGAAGAAGTTTGAGTTTTGACTTTCCTAGAGTTTGGAGGTCCGAAGTAATTCTCAGTCATTCGATTCAAGAGCATGCGTCATCAGATCCATAGCTCTGGGTAAAAGTAGTTGAATCATATCTCGACCATCGATTTGAAAAGAGAAAATAGTGAAGCAGATCTCGACCATCAATTTGAGAAGAGAAAATCTGATCCATCAATCTAAAAGGTACCAGAGCTAGGTAGTTGATCAGAAAGCCTCATCTCAGATTACAAGATCAATGGTTGTGCTCCATTGCGGGGTCAGAATGTGTGCACGTTTTTAAATTTTCAAGAGCGAGCCACAATCAGAACCATGGTTTTTAGAAAGGGACGTGTGGCGGTTCATGGTGAATTGCGGAGACAAAAGTGGTTTTCTTTCAAACCACCCTTGGTCACGCCCGCAATCCCACAATTGCATAGGTTCATGGCCCTAGGTCACATTGAAGAAGGAGTGATGGAGAGGAGTTGCGCCAAAGGCCAAAAGCGCCTGTATTGGTCATGGAAGAAGATTTTCATGGCCTCGAGGTTCGGGGATTGACTCGAAAAAAGTAATGGGAACTGTCTGGAACATTCATGGATGTCAGGCCTCGTCCTAATCTCGATGAAGATAGTTAATGGAAATGGGGGTGGCAGTTGATACCTCGTCTCACCCCATAAATGAAAATCAAACTAAGAATGGTTGTGGGGGGATATTGTCAATCTGAAGTTTCCCAAGGGATGAATTTTCCTGCAAATCACATAACTAAGTCGGGATCACGTCTGACATAAGAAGGCGTGCACATGCTGACAGAGTAGGCGTTGAATGGAAAATTTGAATGTAAGGGTCTGATTACATTCCTGGCGGTTGCAACATTTTTAGTATATATAGGAAGTTTTGATATTTTGTTAAGGTCGAATGGTTGAGCTAGGCTCCCTGCTATTGTAATATTTTGATGAAGAACAATGGTTCTTTGGTTATGTCTTGATTTGAGACTTCTTGATTAATCTAAGTCAACTTTCTTACTCCATCTTATTTTCCTCTGATACTGAGAGAGTTCATGATGTTAAATCCCAAAATGAAACCGTCCTTTTGGTTGAATTTTGTAGTGGATAGCATGGCTATCGGTAGTGTCCTCAAGTTATTTTTGAGTTTTTATAGCTGAAAAAAATTTAGGTTTTGGTTTGTCTTAAGGAAATAATTTTACCCATAAAGTCTTCTTTTCAAAATTTTCATTTTTCACTTTCCTCAGCTAACGTGTGTCCAAAAGTTGAGCTTGAACTGTTGAAAGTACATGCTTTCCACAGCTAAGGAACACTTTCCATAAGTCTTTGCGCTGTTGAAAGTGGCGAATTTCAAAAGGTGCAAAAATCAGCCTCGCGGGTCGTGTGCTGTTGAAAGTGTATACTTTCCATAGCGATGGAACGGTTTTTCAAAGGACGTGCACTGTTGAAAGTGCATGCTTTCCACAGCTAAGGAGTGTTCTTTAAAAAGTGGTGCGCTATTGAAAGTGCATACTTTCTGCAGCTAACAGGGATTTTCTACAGAATCACGCGTTGGTGAAAGTGGCAAGCGAACAGTTGACAGAGGCGTTTTCCACGGGTCGTTGTTGAAGAAAGCGGGAATCACGTGCGTGATATCCACGTCTGAAGGTAATGATGATATGATCACCCCACGTCAGGAAAATCCAAAATATGCGTTGATGAGAGTGGGTAATGATAGAAACTCAATTATGCATGTCAGAATATGACTGTAATTCGAATCCGGCCCAGAACTCACGCTCAACACTCATGGCATCCGGGATGGCAAGTTCGAGTTCGGTGATGCAGGTACAAAGGAGGTACCGTCGGCCTGGCAACATCAAATCAAACAGTGGTTTCCATATCACAAATCGTCTCTAGAAATATTTTGAAGTTTCATTTGTTTTAAAACAGAGCCGAAGTTCGAATTGCTTTCAACAGTGCAGAACCTCGGCTCGACTGGCACTTACAGGGGTTACAAATTATCGAGATTTGTAAGCTACATAATGGTGAGAAAACGCAGCGGTGCTCTACTCAAAAGAGAGCTGGATAACCTGTCCTTTTTACAAACACATCCCGAAGTTCAAAAGCATTTTTCGAATGTAGGGTGTATGGAATTCGTCGAAAGGTTGCAAGTTGGGTGCCACCAGGATACAGCAGAAGCCTTTGCCAAGACTTTCAATGGCAATAAATCTCACGTCGGGTCAATGGAAATCAAAGTGGACGAGGTTGCCATTGCTGCAGCTACAAGTTTACCAAGAACTGGTCAGAGCTGGTTTAAAACCACTGCTCCCAAAAAGCATGGAAAAAAGGTATGCTAGTTTCATATCTGGATGAAGAATGGTAGGAATTGTTCAAAGGTATCCAATTGTACATTACCTCGGAGGGAAGATATGATAAACTGATGATGTACCACTTCAAACTACTGGATCATTTCACAGGCAAGACCCCTATTAATTTTCCTTATTTATTGCATAAAAGTTTGACTAAGGTTTGCAAGAAGATTAGAGCTCAACCCTTGAGCATGAAAGCTACTCTGTGTCACTTCGGCCTCATAAAATTGATTATCCTGGAGGAATTGAAACAACAGGGAAGGAGCTGGGAACATTTCCTATTCTGGGAAGGTTTTGAAACCCAGAACCAGACTACAAATGAACAGGTGAAGGGTTCAAAGAAACAATCATATCCTCAAAGCAGTTCAAGAAAAAGAAGGACCTTTCCAGGGCCTTCAGAAGACAGAATATCTGGAGTCAAGCCTCACAGGTTAAAGAGAAAATTAAATTTTGAGTAGACCACAGAGCAGACTATAGAGCAAACCACATGGAAAAATACAAAGCATCCTACATAACATAGTACAGGGAAGAATATATTAAACTTTCCCTATTCAAATTCAGAATCAGAGCAGCAAGACCAATGCCCTGTCACCAAGAGTCCTGAGCAGTCAGCTGAGTGTGCATGGAACTTTGAAACCTTCAATCAAATAGAACAGGGAGAATCATCAAAAAACTCCAAATCAAAGAGGTCTCAGAAGATCAAGCATCTCAAGGAGGTAATTGCCCAGCAAGAGGTCTTGGAGCGGGTGATTAAAGAAAGGTATAAGAGGTTATCTGATAACTTCGCCAAGACCAATGCTGCGTTTGAAAGATTGGCTAAGGAAAGTGTTAAAGAGAAGAAGAGAAAGAAAAAACTCACTAAAGACTACAACAACTTGTGGTGGCTTGCCAAACACCTTAAAAGACAGATAAGGAGGTTGAAACAAAAATTGAGGCAAAAATCTCATCCAGATCTGAAGGTTCTCGCTCAAGTCGTCGTCAATATGCAAGGTGAGAAGTTTGGAACACAATAAATTTTGATGAAATCCAAATTTTGGATGTGAAAGCCCATTTTGAGTGCAATCGGGACTTTCACCAACGCAAAGCTATCATTTTATGACCTGTGCGTTGTTGAAAGTGACGGCTTTCAACAGCTAACCCACGAAAAATTAAATGTTTGCGCTGTTGAAAGATGGGAAACTAATTTTTGAAGCCAAGGACAACACAGTTCATTCCAAATAGGTTTTGAAGTGGCTCCAGTGTATCAGTGGGCTATTAGATCGCATGCAGGAAGTTCAGCATCAGGGATTTGAGAGATTTTTTGGTAACACATGCAAAACCATTTCCTAAAAAATTGACCATAAACGTGGGAAATCGAACAGTCAAATACAGGTGTCCTGCTATTTTCATCACATTGCAGATACCAAGAGCTGAAGGAC
>JZKD02S1673597.1:405373-420183 GCA_000966675.3 Picea glauca | reverse complement strand
GGGGAAGGCGACATTCATTGTGTTGGAGAAGAGACAGGGAAGTCTTATCTAACACAACAAGATTATGAGGAATCATTAATGACTCAACAGACAGAAGATGATCTCCTTGGTGATGACATTTTCACAGCAGAGGATAAAAATAGATACAACCTCCGATCTAAAGCTAATTCTACTCAAGCAGATGCATCATCCTCTCCTGAAAAGACTGCTACCTCTGTCAACCAAAAATAACATACATCAGAAGATCAGCCAACAAAGTATTCAAAGGTGAAAGCATCAACTCTTCCCAAGAAGTTTGTTGCCCCTATCAGCCATCAAACTTCAGAGAGTCGGCCTCCTGTTGAACAGCAAAAGAGTCAAGAAGCCCCTTCAAGTCAAGTAAAAATTTATGATAAAACTGCTGATAAGGTTCCATACTCTTTTAATTTTGAGGCTGAAATACAAAAGATTAAGATTCCTATTCCTCTTGTTGAGCTGATGAAAAATGAGATGTTCAAAAAGGATATCCTCAAAACTTTAGATCCCCAGTCCGTATCTCATTCTGCTGATGTCCTCAACATTTATGATGATAATCCAACCATCACTCTAGGCCAAATGGTAGAAGACAGAGATGAAAGTTGTCCTCCCTTCTACATCTCTTTAAACATTCATGAAAAAACACTGCACAATTGTTTGTTGGACTCCGGTGCTTCGCACAATTTGATGCCCAAAGTTGTCATGGATGAGCTTGGGTTGGAGATCACCAAGCCTTATCATGACCTTTTCTCCTTTGATTCTCGAAAAGTCAAATGCCTTGGGATGATTAAGGATTTGGCTGTAACCTTGAACCAAGCATCAATGAAGACAATGGTGATGGACATAGTGGTGGCTGACATACCCCCAAAATTCGGTTGCCTTCTATCAAGATCATGGATGAAGAGGCTAGGTGTCACTCTTCAAATGGATCTCTCTTATGCTACTATCCTTGTTTTTGGAGGGGTGAACAGAAGACTTTACAGGGAATCTCAGCTAGGATATGTGATCAGTGATGAGAAGAATCCATCCAATCATCCTATTTATACAGTCGACACAGATATGGGATCTTGTATCTTGCAAATTGACAATTCATTGTCTGATACATTGCTGCTCAGGAAACCCACAGATCAGATCACAGTTCAGCCCAAATAAATAGCATAGGATGATCTCTAGACCATGTTCTTTGACGATGCTTGCACTAAGGAGTCAACTGGAGCAGGAGTGGTATTCATTTCTCCCTCTAAGAAAACTTCTCATTTTTCCTTTAAACTTGATTTTAAAGTGACTAATAAAATTGTTGAGTATGAAGCACTACTTTTGGGGCTGAATGCAGCAAAGGATAAGGGCATTAAGAAACTGCAGGTGTTTGGAGATGCAGATTTGATTATTCAGCAGGTGAATAAGTCCTTTCAAGCCAAGCATGTCAGGTTGAAGGCATATAGAAATGAAGTACTGAAGGCAATTAGTGATTTTGCAGATTTTAAGATTTCATTTGTACCTAGAGCCATGAATGAATTGTTTGATTCATTGACTGTGTCTGCTTGTGCATTTATACCCCCTCTGCCTCACAAATTGTCTTACGAAATTCAAGTTAAATATAGGCCCTCTCTTCCTGATAATGTAAAATTTTGGAAAGTTTTTGAGGACGATGTTGAACTCACCCGATTCCTTGCAGTGATAGATGAGTTTGCAGATCTACAGATTGATCAGGAGAACGAACATGACAATGAAGTTGAGAAGCCAAAGCTCAAGAGAAAAATTGCAGCTCATGAAATAGTTCAGCTGTCCACCAACAGAATTCCTAAAGGTTTGGTCCCGTTGGAAAGGTTGTTCGACATCAACGATGTGGCTGTCAAATTGCAAAGTGGGGAAAAAGAGTCATATGTTTTCCAGTATAATGTGGCCAGTGAGAAAGATCCCAAATATGTCAACTTGGCCTTACATTTGTCTGAAAAACAAAGGGCTGATTATGGAGAATTGCTGAAGGAATTTGTAGACATCTTTGCTTGGAAGTATGATGATTTGAAAACTTTTGACACAGAGGTGATTCAACATAAAATTCCCTTGAATAAAGACACCAAACCATTCAGGCAGAAGCTTAGATCCTTCAACCCTTTACTGTTGCCCACAATGGAAAGAGAAATTAAGAAACTGTTGGACGCCCGCATTATCATTCCTCTCAGGTATTTAGAATGGATTTCTAATCTTGTGCCGGTTAGGAAGAAGAATGGGGATATCAGAATCTGTGTCGACTTCAGAAATCTGAACAAATGCTCTAGGAAAGACAACTACCCTCTGCCTAAAATGGAGCATATGTTGCAGAAAGTGTCAGGATCGAAGGTAATGTCCTTTATTGATGGGTTTTCCGGATACAATCAGATTGTTGTCCATCCAGAAGACAAAGAAAAAATTGTCTTTACTACTCCATGGGGTACGTTCACGTACGAGAAGATGCCCTTTGGATTGATGAATGCGGGGGCGACATTCCAAAGAGCAATGGACATTGCCTTCGTTGGGGAGAAAGATAATTTTTTCCTGATTTATCTTGATGATATCACTGTTTTCTCAAGCAGCCAAGAACTTCATTTGCAGCACTTAAGAAGGACATTTCTGAAATGTCAAAGGTATGGCATCTCTCTTAATCCGAAAAAATCAAATTTTGCACTTAAGGAGGGAAAATTACTGGGGCATATTGTTTCAGCTGATGGGGTTAAGATTGATCCAAAGAGGGTAGAAGCAATTAAAAAATTGTCTCTTCCTAGATCAAAGAAAGACATTCAGTCTTTCCTTGGGACTATTAATTTTGTCAGAAGATTTATAGTGAATTTTGCTGAACTCACAAAGCATATCACTGCTATGTTGAGGAAAGACTCTGAGATAAAGTGGATTGAAGTAGCCAGAAATTCATTCAATTCCATCAAGGAAGCTATCACAACAGCCCCTGTGTTGATCAGCCTCGATTTTTCCAAGGTATTTTACATTTTTTCATTTGCTTCCAATGATACGATCGCGGCAGTACTCTTGCAAAAGAATGTTGATGACCAAGAGAAGCCGATTGCCTTCTTTAGTAAGGTCTTGAGGGATGCAGAGGTAAAGTATGAGTTGTTGGAAAAACAAGCCTATGCACTTGTCAAGTCACTGAAATATTTTAGGGTCTACATTCTTCAGGCAAAGGTAATAGCTTTTGTTCCCTCCAGTTCAGTTAAAGATGTTATTGTCCAACATGACATTGATGGAAAAAGGAGTAAGTGGATAGCTAGAATGATTGAGTTTGATGTTGAAATCAAACCAGCAAAGCTAGTGAAAGGCCAGGGTCTTGCCAAACTCCTAGCAGAGGACAATTGCAGGCTGCTTGACATAAATATGATGAGTATTGATGCAGAAAATGTTCCGTCTTCAGAGAACATAGAAGGTAAGGGAATGCCGGTTTCAGCTCATATAGTTGATTGCAAGTGGTATATCCATATCATTCAGTTTTTGCAGACTTTATCAGTCCCATCAGATTTGACAAAGACTCAAAGAAGGGCTTTGAAGCTCAGAGCAATAAATTTCTGCATCAATGATAATTTGTTGTTTTGGAAGAATTCCATTGGTTTGTTGTTGAGGTGTGTAAATCAAGAGGAGGCAGCTAAAGTCATGTGTGAACTTCAAAATAGTGAATGCGGAGGACATCACTATTGGAAAACCACAACACACAAAATCTTAAGATCTGGTTACTATTGGCCCTCCTTATTTTTAGATGTATATGAGTTTGTGAAAACATGTGACAAATGTCATAGATTTGAAGGTAAACAACAACTAAAGTCCCTTCCTCTCAAACCTATAGTGGTCACAGGACCTTTACAGCAATGGGGCCTGGACTTCATAGGTGAGATTCATCTGCCTTCTAGTGGTCATCATCGGTGGATCCTGGTTGCCACTGATTACTTTACAAAGTGGATTGAGGCTATTCCCACCCGGAACGCCAATCACACTGTCATCATAAACTTTCTACATGAGAACATATTCGCTAGATTTGGCTACCCCAAGAGATTGGTCACTGATAATGCTGTTGCATTCAAAGATAAGCACTTGGTGAAATTGTGTGAAGAGTTGGGAATTCAACTGGTACATTCCACAGCCTACTATCCGCAAGGGAATGGTTTAGCTGAGTCATCAAACAAGAGTTTAGTCAGAATCATAAAGAAGCTGCTTGAACAAAATGCCAGAGGTTGGGATTCCAAACTAAAGTTTTCCTTGTGGGCTGACAGGGTAACATGTAAGAAATCAATTGGTACATCTCCTTTCAAGTTGGTATATGGTACTGAGGCCATATTTCCTGTTCAACTTGCTTTACCAGTTGCAAAATTCTTACAAGAAACTGATTTTGAACCAAGTGATTTGACTAGGAGGATTCATAATTTGATAGAACTGCATCAAGATGGAGAGCAGCTCTTGGAAAAAACTGAATTGCATCAGGAAAAGATCAAGCAAAATTTCGACAAGAAAGTCAAATCATATGTCTTCAAAACAGGGGATATGGTCTTAAAGTGGGATGCAGCAAGACAGGAGAAAGGGAAATACGGAAAATTTGAGGCTCTTTGGACAGGTCCTTTTGTCATAACAACGGTGCAGCAAAACAATACCTTTGTTCTCCAAACTCTTTCAGGCGAGCCAGCATCAGGGGGCCCTTTCAACGGGTGCTTCCTGAAGATCTATTTCTCATAAGGCTTCCTTTGAAGCCAGATTCTTCTTGTACATATTTTCTTTTTCAGTTCTATTTTCTTTATTTTTGTCATTCAAATAACTCCATGCCTAATGGTACTAGCAACTATTTTTCAAATGTCTATTTCAAATTGCAATAAGGCTACTGAGTCTATCTAGGTTCTTGGTCACCTCACAGGGATATGCCCATCCCAGTTGGAGCCAAATGTTAACTCCCAAAATGAAACCGTCCTTTTGGTTGAATTTTGTAGTGGATAGCATGGCTATTGGTAGTGTCCTCAAGTTATTTTTGAGTTTTTATAGCTGAAACAAATTTAGGTTTTGGTTTGTCTTAAGGAAATAATTTGACCCATAAAGTCTTCTTTTCAAAATTTTCATTTTTCACTTTCCTCATCGAACGTGTGTCCAAAAGTTGAGCTTGCGTTGTTGAAAGTACATGCTTTCCGCAGCTAAGGAACAATTTCCATAAGTCTTTGCGTTGTTGAAAGTGGCGAATTTCAAAAGGTGCAAAAATCAGCCTCGTGGGTCGTGCACTGTTGAAAGTGTATACTTTCTACAGCGATGGAACGATTTTTCAAAGGACGTGCGTTGTTGAAAGTGCATGCTTTCCACAACTAAGGAGTGTTCTTTAAAAAGTGGTGTGTTGTTGAAAGTGCATACTTTCCGTAGCTAACAGGGATTTTCTACAGAATCGCGCTGGTGAAAGTGGCAAGCGAACAGTTGACAAAGGCATTTTCCATGGGCCGTTGTTGAAGAAAGCGGGAATCACGTGCGTGATATCCACGTCTGAAGGTAATGATGATATGATCACCCCACGTCAGGGAAATCCAAAATATGCACTGATGAGAGTGGGTAATGATAGAAACTCAATTATGCATGTCAGAATATGACTGTAATTCGAATCCATCCCAGAACTCATGCTCAACACTCATGGCATCCGGGATGGCAAGTTCGAGTTCGGTGATGCAGGTACAGAGGAGGTATCGTCGGCCTGGCAACATCAAATCAAACAGTGGTTTCCATATCACAAATCATCTCTGGAAATCTTTTGAAGTTTCATTTGTTTTAAAACAGAGCCGAAGTCCAAACTGCTTTCAACAGTGCAGAACCTCGGCTCGACTGGCAGTTACAGGGGTTACAAATTATCGGGATTTGCAAGCTACATAATGGTGAGAAAACGCAGCGGTGCTCTACTCAAAAGAGAGATGGATAACCTATCCTTTTTACAAACACATCCTGAAGTTCAGAAGCATTTTTTGAATGCAGGGTGTATGGAATTCGTCGAAAGGTTGCAATATGGGTGCCACCAGGCTACAACAGAAGCCTTTGCCAAGAATTTYGATGGAAATAAATCTCGCGTCGAGTCAATGGAAATCAAAGTGGACGAGGTTGTCATTGYTGCAGCTACAAGTTTACCAAGAACTGGTCAGAGCTGGTTTAAAACCACTGCTCCCAAAAATTTGGATTTCAGAGTTTATTTGAAAGAGGGGTACAGGCACAAAGCATGGAAAAAAGGTATGCTAGTTTCATATCTAGATGAAGAATGKCAAGAATTGTTCAAAGGTATCTAATTATACATTACCTCGGAGGGAAGATATGATAAAATGATGATGTACCACTTCAAACTACTGGATCATTTCACAGGCAAGACCCCTATTAATTTTCCTTATTTCCTACATAAAAGTTTGACTAAGGTTTGCAAGAAGATTAGAGCTCAACCCTTGAGCATGAAAGCTACTATGTGTCACTTCAGCCTCATAAAATTGATTATCCTAGAGGAATTGAAACAACAGGGAAGGAGCTGGGAACATTTCCTATTCTGGGAATGTTTTGAAACCCAGAACCAGACTGCAAATGAACAGGTGAAGGGTTCAAAGAAACAATCATCTCCTCAAAGCAGTTCAAGAAAAAGAAGGACCTTGCCAGGGCCTTCAAAAGACAGAATATCTGGAGTCAAGCCTCACAGGTTAAAGAGAAAATTAAATTTTGAGAAGACCACAGAGAAGACTATAGAGCAGACCATAGGGCAAAATACAAAGCATCCTACAGAACAGAGTACAGGGAAGAATATATTAAACTTTCCCTATTCAGATTCAGAATCAGAGAAGCAAGACCAATGCCCTGTCACCAAGAGTCCTGAGCAGTCAGCTGAGTGTGCACATAACTTTGAAACCTTCAATTAGACAGAACAGGGAGAATCATCAAAAAACTCCAAATCAAAGAGGTCTCAGAAGATCAAGCATCTCAAGGAGGTAATTGCCCAGCAAGAGGTCTTGGAGCGGGTGATTAAAGAAAGGTATAAGAGGTTATCTGATAACTTCGCCAAGACTAATGCTGCGTTTGAAAGATTGGCTAAGGAAAGTGTTAAAGAGAAGAAGAGAAAGAAAAAACTCACTAAAGACTACAACAACTTGTGGTGGCTTGCCAAATGCCTTAAAAGACAGATAAGGAGGTTGAAACAAAAATTGAGGCAAAAATCTCATCCAGATCTGAAGGTTCTCACTCAAGTCGCCATCAATATGCAAGGTGAGAAGTCTGGAACACAATAAATTTTGATGAAATCCAAATTTTGGATGTGAAATCCCATTTTGAGCGCAATCGAGACATTCACCAGTGCAAAGCTATCATTTTATGACCTGTACGTTGTTGAAAGTGACGGCTTTCAACAACTAACCCGCGAAAAATTAAACGTTTGCATTGTTGAAAGCTGGGAAACTAATTTTTGAAGCCAAGGACAACACAGTTCATTCCAAACAGGTTTTGAAGGGGCTCCAATGTATCAGTGGGCTATTAGATCGCATGCAGGAATTTCAGCATCAGGGATTCGAGAGATTTTTTGGTAACACATGAAAAACCATTTCCTAAAAATCGACCATAAACGTGGGAAATCGAACAGTCAAATACAGGTGTCCTGCTATTTTCATCACATTGCAGATACCAAGAGTTGAAGGACGCAGATGGCGATTTTGGAGATTGAAGACAGTTCTACTATTAAGTTTAGTTGTTAGAAACTTTATTTTCAAGTTGTTTAGATAGAATTGAGTTGTCTTTATTAAATACAGATCCATGTTTTTAGGATCTGTATAACTGTTTGTAAGAGGCTATAAATGCTTGTTTTTGATGTGAAACAAGGGTTCGATTCTGGAGACTGTAATACACTTTTGTACTCAGACTTTCACTGCTAATACAAATCACAGGTTCCTTTCCATTTTGGTATTAGTTTTTCATATTTCTTCTTCGTTGTTATCTTGTTGTCAAACCTTGAATAGTTTTTATCCTATTGTTTGGTTCATGACATGATAATTAGTTTCTTAAGTTGTTTATTCGACCCTACTATGTACTGGTTTATGAACAATCTTTTCTTCACCCACTGAAATCTATTTTACTGATTAACCAATCTTGGAAAGCACTGTCTATTTGGTTACCATTTTGATGTCTGAATGCCATAAGTTGAATTGAGTTATCCCATTGATCCACATTTACAAAATACAAAAATATTCATTTCTTAAGTTACCAAGCACCTTTGGTCTGCAACCACAAAGGGTTTCTTGGAGTGATAACACATGATTAACTGATTCACATGGATTGTTGTAACTATATTATGATGAATGTTTGATTATAATGTTGTTATAATTTCTTTCAGTCTCCTTGAAATTTGAATCCAAGAGGATCTTGTGTTTAAGTTTTTCTTCCTTAGGTTGTTGGAAGGCTTGATGTTCACGACATACCTCTACACTTTTCTCACCAAATTCTTCCTCCTACTCACCTTTACTCCAACTTACTGACTAAAGTTGATCCAAGACCTCAATTTCTTGTGCATACCAGTCCAGATTTCTAAGTTAGAATGTTATTTTCATTGAGTCATCTCCATTTGGACTCTTAAAACTCATTTAAATTTACTGTATAAACTGATGGGTATTGGGCTTACCTTCTATGCAATCTGAGGGTGAATTCTAGTGCTAACAGGAACAACATATAGGAAATTAATGAAAATATTGATTTATCCAATGAAACCTAGACCTAATATAAGTTCAGTTGTAGGAATTATATCCAAGTTTAAGAACAATCCTAAAGTTTCTCATTAGAAAGCAACTAAAAGAATCTTACAATATGTAAAAGGTACCTTGTACCTTATTTTAAGTTATGTGATGAATGAAAATTTTAGGTTGACAGGTTATTCTGATGTTGACTGTGCAAGATGCTCATATGAAAGGAGTCTACCTGAAGTTATTCTTTTCATATGGGATCAAATTCCATCTCCTGGATGAGCAAGAATAAGTCGAACTTAGCATTATCATCAACAAAAGATTAACATAAAGTGGGTGTGAGTGTTTCATGTGAAATAGGTTGTCTAAGGAGAATATTAGAAGACTTGGGTATTAACAAGCATATGCAACTACTCTATATTGTAAAAAATATAGTATGATAAATACACTAATAGCCCATTTCTCCATGAAAGAACAAAGCATATTGAGACCCATCATCAATTCATTAGGTAATAGGTCGAAAAAGGTCAGATAGAACTTGTCTACTGCCACATAAGTGAAAAAATAACTGATATATACACCAATGCTTTTTCAAATGAAACTTTCTAGATTAGGGAGATGCTTGGAGTGAAAATAACACAACTATATTAAAAGGATCTATGAATCTTTAAATTGATGTTAATTATATTTTCAGTAATGCCCATTGGTCAGGATTGTTGTTATGTATAGGTGTTATCTCTACCTCGTGTTTTACATAGTCGGGTTAGTCAACATTCCCATCTATAAATATGGGCCTTGTTTCCTCCTCAGTTGCACTAGGAAGTACATAAGATGCTCATCAAATATTGAACAAGGAACTTGTTCAAATTCAATATCTAGAAGTCCCTCAGGGCATTATTGTCTGTTCATTTCTTCTTCTTCTTATTCTTCTTATATGCATGTTCCATACCCCCACGAGGGAATCGTAATAAAATGAATTTGCATGAGTTATTTTGAATGTAAAAGAATCATCTCCATAATATTTGGTGATAGGGCATAGCTATAGACCTTTTTTTTTCACTTGGTTAATTATACCTTGCTTTTCAACGACTTATAATTTTCTAGGTTTTTTCACTCATTTCCTCCAAAGATGGAGTGTGTCCTAATGGATAGGCCTCGGTGTGTTCTATTTGAGTCTATTTTAAAATGTGTATTACCATGCTAATCATTATTTTAGATTCTTACAGACATGCATTAGGTACCTCTAGGATTTTTTAATTGTTTTAATAAAACGTAAAATTTCTCGTAAAACAAGATTTTACCTTGTAAATTGATGTAATAATTAAATAAGTGGTACTAGGAAGTGTTATACACCTTGGGGGTATCATTTTATAACCCAAAATAATCCTTTTACCCTAGCATCCCTCTTTCGAGCAAAATAATTGACGTTTTCTCATAAAAAATCAATTATTTCCTAAAAAAGGTGAATAAATCAGCTCCCTATTTTTAAGGAAACATGTTTGGGATATGTTTTTGACTTGTCTTCAGTTCACGTAGCATCAATGGTTATTAGTGGATTTTGACGACAAGCAGAGGGAGTTAAGTGATGAGTTAAGTGAAGAGGGTGAGCATCCCAAGGAGAGGTGTTCCCTCTCTCTTGGGAGGTGGTCCTTGAGGTTGCCAATCCCAAGGAGAGGTGTTCCCTCTCTCTTGGGAGGTGGTCCTTGAGGTTTCCAATCCCAAGGAGAGGTGCGCCTACTCCAAGAGAGTTGGTTCCTTCCAATTCTCTTCATATTTGACTTGTGGTAGCATACCTTGAGTTTTCTTGAGTGGTGGCATCTTCACATCCTCACATGTGGCTCATCCCACTTGGGAAAGTGCACCCCCCTCCTTGGTAAATGCACCCCATTTGCTATTTAAGCCAAGTGACCCATCTCCTTTTTGGCTACTGAGAGTTTGGGTTGAGATTTCTATTGTAATACTAATGTAACACTTTTTTCGGAATAAAGAAAGAATTTGGAGGTCAAGAAGGTGGTGTGCATCATTTGGTGTTGAATGTCTTGTGCTTATTATATGAGGTAATATTAGTTTAGTTTCTTGCATGTAATTTTGTTAATTTGGCCTTTGAAGGGGTGTTGTCATCTAGTAGGATATGATATATTAAGTTAGTTTACTTCTTATACCTTATTGTTTTTCTATACTGGAGATATTTGATTTACATGTCTTTTCAGTTGATTAACATGTTATCCAAGTCTCTTTTGTAGAAACACCATATTTAACAAATTTGTGCAAGTTTGTTAAGCTTTGCATGTCCTCATGCTTGGAGAAGTGGTTGGAATATCCTAGCAAAACCTTCCACAAACTCCAAGTCTCTTGAGAACGTAGTCCCTCAACATTTCACAAGAAGACTAGCCCAAGGATTCTGAATCTTAAGCTTCTCTCTTTCTCCTTTAAAAAAATTAAAGTTTTCTTGGTTACTTTCCTTTCATGCAAGTAGATATAATTTCTAAATATTAATCTCAAATAGATATTTAATTTTGCATGCATGCATATATCTAGATTGCAATTTCAATTTTTCTATCATTTAAGCTAGATCTAGCATAACTTTTTTATCTTTTAAGCAAGTTTTCTAGCTAGATTTTAAGAGTTGAAAGGTAGATTCATTATTAGATCTTTATTTTAAATATTTGGAAAATCTTAGTTCCTATATTTTTTTTGTTCCAAACAACAAACAAAATCCACTAAGAAACTTGGCTTTTTTCTTGCTTTCTTGGTCATTTTTTGCTAACTTTTGACTAACTTTCACTTGGTAATTTTTGGCTTAAGACTAACAAATTTTGCAGGCTGTCCCAAAAGCATTTTGGGAAAATTTCCATCAATTTAGCTTGCTATTTTTTCATATTTTAAAAACAACTAGGAGGAAGTGTTGCCCAATTTTTGCGGATCTAAGGCATCCAAGACCTCCCAAATCGCCTCTTCCTCATCCTTTTCATTTATTCTAATTAATTTGTAAGTTTGTTTGGTCCTTGGATTATAAAAGGACATCAAACCTTCTCTAATAAATATTTTAACTTGAAGGACTTAGTGGGATAACCCATTATCCCTCTCATCCCCCCTACCCTGAGGGGATTGTCTCATTTTTTCATTTCATTTTGCATGTGTCAAATTTTTTCTAACTTATATAACATAAAATAAATCTAAAACAAACCAACATAAACACAACAAACCATTCATTTTCTGCTTTAGATTAGTTAGCTTAGTTCCATCTTGTAGTTATTTCAGTTATCTTTCATTTTGGAAAAGTAATGAGCCTTCCCTGTCAGGGCCCTATTACGCTCTCAACCTCACAAGCATATCTTGATCTTGGAATGATTTAGAAAGGGACTTGATTTGTGTGGAGTAGTCTAATTAGGGAAAACCTTTTTCCATTATTGCTCAATATGGAATCAATACCAATAGATTGCTTGTGAGTTCAGGGGGATACTTTGAGATTCATTCTCTCCCAGTTGGAAGTCCTTGCAGTTTCATTTGTACCCATTTATGGGATAATATCTAAAAGGAAACACACAATAGATTAGATCTTTGTTTCTCACTTACAATCTCATGCAATCGTGAGTGGATCAACACTGTCAGTTGTTAGGATATTTAGACACTTAGTATTTAGTTAAGATCTACTTGGTCTAATGTGTCATTAGGTAAAAGTGTGTTTATTAGTGTGTTTCTTTAGTATGAATTAGTATGCATTTGTAGTTAGTAAATCTGACGTTCACGATATGTTCCTGATATAGAGTGATCTGATGGTTCATATTTTCCTCGATCTTAACGACCATTGATCTGTGGCTTAACACCTGATTGGTCCATGATCTCTATTTAAAGAGCATGGGGGGTCATTTGCCAATGATCGATTGTGATAAAATATCTTGTAAAATTTGTTTGTAATATTTTTCTTTTGCGTTAATAAAATGTTCCAAGTGACCGCGTTGGTTGGGGTCTTGGATGTTTCCTCGTAGGGGTTTTACCACATCAAAACATATGTGTGTTGATCTTTGATCTGGTTGTGTGAGTGGTTACTGAAGGTGTTTGTCCTCTGTTGGAATAACTGTGTTGTCGAACATGGTATCAGAGCCTATTTGAAGACCCGCTCATGTTGTAGATCGATATCGTGAAGTTGAGTTTCCTCATCTCCATTTTATGTCATTTTCGTACATTTCTGGGTTGAGAGGATTGTTCCATTGCAACTAGAGCACTCATTTTAGTCATGCACACTTTTATTTTCACTCGAATAGGTTTTTGTTTGCCCAATATATGGCCATTTCAGTCAGATCCAAAGGTATAAGCCTAAATACGCATTTTTAAAAAAAAATTGTAGAGTATTATTTTGGTTTTATTTCAGTTTTATATTATTTGTTTCCAGGTTTCTACTCATTTAGATCTGCGTATGATATTTTCTACGCGTCCTATGCGATGTTGGAAAATAAAAAATAGATAGGAAAAGGTGCATCTTCTGGGTAAGCTAACCGAGATCTAACCCTTGTTGTCATCAGGAAGCGAAAATTTTTCCTTGTGTGAAAATAGTTTTTTTTTAGCACACTCTCCAAGGTCGTCTTCAACAAAAACAATCATCTTGCTAAACAATACAATATGTTTTGCTAGACCATTTGGTTAAAAGTTTTCTTATTAAGTAAGAGGTCTTAAGTTCAAGTCTCTCTTTTTGTTACTTTTTTTTTTTGAAAAAGTTCATGCTCAAATTGTAAAGTGTACTTCATTTCAAGTATAAACGTGAGTCACTATAAGTAGCTTTAATATTTTATTTTAGAATTATTTATTTTGCATGCAACTTTTATTTTATAAAGTAACTTCATTGTAAAAATGATTCTCACTTCTCTTTATAAAAGTGGGTCACTTCATAAAGCAACTTACATCACCACGTGGTCCTTTGGTTACCGTTTATGCCTTTTTTTTAAATGGCATAACTTTCACATCCGAAGTCCGTTTTTAGTGTCGTTTTTTTTTTAAAACGCATAATTTCTCGAGATCTTTCGATCCAGATCATCAGTTTTAGTTTTTAAATCCATATTATCTACACATTTAATATGGATTCTTCCAGTAATCTTTTGCTTGCTAGCACCAACTACTTCCAATGGAAATTTCATATGGAGGATTTATTAAGAAGTAAAGGCTTGTACCAGATTTCCTTGGGAAAGGAAAAAGAACCCACTGATGTTGATAACAAAGTCAAATGGGATAATAGGAGTGACGAAGCACATGGACTAATCAAAATGTCCATCTCTCTTGATTTAAGGTTCCACCTTAAAGAAATTAATGACCCCGATGAAGCTTGGGAAAAGATTGAAACTGTGTTTGGTAAACTCAATATTATTTGAGCACAACAATTAGAAAATCAAGTACTTTCTTTAAATACAAGTGATTTTTATTTCATTGGATACTATCTATCTAAATTTAAAACACTCATAATTTTATGTGAAGAATGTGAGATAAAGATGGAGGAAGAGCGTTGCATCTATCTTATTCTCTCTAAGATAGGTAGTGCATATTATGTGTTTGTATCTACTTTTTATGCCATGAGAGAGGCTCTAGGGACAACTTATAAAAACCCACTCTTGATCCCTTTTGTGTTTCTTTGATTAGAGATGAAGATAAGCTTATACAACTTGGAGTGATCAACACTGCAGGTACCTCCAACAAAGCCTTAGTTTCCTAGCAGAAAGATAAATCCAAGAATCCCAAGAAGCAACATCCTCGCTACAACATCAAGCAACATAAGGATCCTAAACCCACTAAGACAACTTCATCTCCTAATGGTGACAAAGGAGAAAAATATAAAAATAAGAATACTGACAAACATTGCAACTTTTGTGATAAAGATGGTCACGATGAGTCCAAATGTTTCAAGAAGATGGAAACTTTAGAAGCATCGATGAAGAAGCACAACATCAATATTGATTCTAATTCTTCTTCTTCTTCTCATGGACATGCACTTTCTGATTCTAGTTTCTCCTTCAATACAACTTCTACTTCTTCTTCTGATGAGTGGCTTATTGATTCTGGAGCATCTTATCATATGGCTAAGGATAAAGACATATTTTCTACTCTAAATGAATGTAA
>JZKD02S1673597.1:387758-405323 GCA_000966675.3 Picea glauca | reverse complement strand
TGTATTATGTGTTCCAAGTCTTTCTTGTAACCTTCTATCAGTATATCAAATCACTCATTCAGGTGAAGGTAAAATCATAGAGTTTTCACCTCACCAAGTTGTAATCAAGGATCTAAAATATCCTAAGCATGTTCTTGCAACTGAAATTGTTGATAATATTACTAGGTTGTACAAGTTTGACAACTTTGGGTCATCATCTTTTTCATCAATTTTTGTTGCTCATAGCGATGACTTGAGAAAACTTTGGCATGAGCGGTTTGGTCATATAAACTATTTCTCATTGCAACAACTATGTAATCAATAGATGGTGACTGGTCTTCCTCATGTTTCATGCAGAGATGGTGTTTGTGCCGGTTGTGTTCTCGAAAAACATCATCGGGGCAATTTTGGCAAACGTTCCTCTTGGCATGCCTCGAACCCTTTGCAACTTGTTCACAGTGATTTGTGTGGTTCACTTTCTTCTCCTTCGTTTTTTGGGTACAAGTATTTCTTAACTTTCATTGATGAGTTTTCCAGACGTACTTGGGTTTACTTCTTAAAACTTAAGAGCGAAGTTTTTGACAAGTTTTTGGCCTACAAGGCCCTCGTAGAAAAGCAATCTGGACATCAAATTCAAAAGTTAAGAATAGATAATGGAGATGAATATGTGAACAATAATTTTACAATTTACTGCACTACATAGGGCATCCAAATGAAACACATTGTTCCATATACAACACAACAAAATGGTGTTGTTGAGATAAAGAACCGCACATTAAAAGAAATGGCTAATTGTATGATCCAATCTAAGGGATTAATTCTAAAGTATTGGGAGGAAGAAATCAACTATGAAAATTACATAGTAAGTCACACTCCCACAAAGGCTCTTAAAAATATAACACCGGAAGAAGCTTGGGCTAAAATTAAACTAGATATAAGTCACTTCCGTGTATTTGGCAGCATAGCATGGGCTCACATTCCTGATGAGAAAAGGAAAGCATTGCAGCCTAAAAGTGAGAAGTGTGTATTTGTTGGTTATTCTGAAGATGTCAAAGGTTATAGACTCATTCAACCACATTGTAATGAAATTATTATTAGAAGATATTTTAAATTTGATGAAAATCTCTTGGCCTCTGAGCCTAATTCGACGATTGTGACTTCTTCGGCTCGCGAGCCATCTTCGGTGTTTATGCCTTCTTCTATTCCTATTCTGGTTTCTTCTTTATATGATGATAGTGAAGATTAAAATCCACCTCCACCCGCTCACCTTCCTCCAAATGAGTCCTTTGAACCTGAACCAACACCAACTCCACCGCTTCCTAGATGGGTCTATTCAACACGAGAAGTATTTGGTGATCTTGTCGGTGATCCTTCAGATCAACGTCGGACATGTTCACATTTCTAGCGAGCCTCTTCTCTTTTGGCTCAAGTTTCAGAGACTCATGATCCAGAGACATTTGCAGAAGATTCAATTCATCTAGATTGGGATACAACAATGAATGAAGAGTATCGTTCTTTAATGGAAAACGATACTTGGGATCTTGTACCTCTTCCAAAAGAAAGAAAACTTGTTAGATGTAAATGGGTCTACATAACTAAGTATGCATCAAATGGAAGTGTTGAAAGACACAAGGCTCAGTTAGTTGCCAAAGGATTTTCCTAAGTTGAAGGAATTGACTATAATGAAACCTTTTCCCCTGTATCCAAAATGAATTCCATCTGCCTTGTTCTTGTGCTTGTTGCCTCACATAAATGGGAGGTTCATCAGATGGATGTTAAATATGCCTTCTTGCACGAAGATTTGCAAGAATAAATCTACATGGAACAACCTCCTGGCTATGTCCAGAATGACTCTATCCTTATTTGTTTCCTTAAGAAATCTCTTTATGGTCTTAAGCAAGCCCCCCGAGCTTGGTATGCCAAAATGGACAACTTTCTTATTGATATCGGATTCTCTATATTTCATTTTGATCTTAATGTCTATACCAAGAAAGTAGGAAGCCATATCATAATCCTTGTCCTTTACGTTGATGACCTTATCCATACTGGTAGTGACTCAAAAATTTTAAACCATGTGAAAAACAACCTTAAGAAGAAATTTGAAATGACAGACTTAGGTTTTTTGCACTATTTCCCCGGCCTCCAAGTTTTGCAAACCAATGAAGGAATTTTTCTTTCCCAGTCTAAGTATGCTTGTGACCTTCTTCGTCATTTTCACATGGATGATTGTAAACCAACCCATTCTCCCTTCCAGTATGGATTCAAGCTTACTGCCACCTGTACTTCTCCTGAAGTTGATGCCACCTTGTACCGTTAGTTATTTGGTAGCCTCTTATACTTGACTCATGCCCATCCCGATATTTCCTTTACTATTGGTCTTGTTGCTCGATATATGAAAACACCCCATGAAAGCCATCATAAAGAAGCTAAAAGGATACTTCACTATGTCCATGGTACAGTTCAGTTCGAGATACATTACAATTCAGGGGGGACTCCTTTATTGGTTGGCTTCACCGATTCAGATTGGGCCAATGACCCTGATGATCAAAATTCTACTGTGGGTTATTTTTTCATCCTTGGTTCAAGACCTGTCACTTGGGCCTGTAAGAAACAACATGTCATTTCACTTTCTTCAGCGGAAGTAGAGTACCGAGCAACGGTAAATGCAAGTCAGGAAGCCTTGTGGCTTTGACAAATCCTTTCAGAGTTTGGATTCCAGCAACAACATCCGACCAACCTTTGGTGCGATAATCAGAGTGCCATCAAGATCTCTAAAGACCTAATTAAACATTAGCACAACAAGCACATTGAGCTACACATGAACTTCATCAGAAATCTCATTCATGATCAAGTTATTGAAGTTCTCTTTTTCCCTACAAAAGATCAAGTTGCAGACATTTTCACAAAGTCCCTTACATAAGCAAATTTTTCCAAACTTTGATCTATGTTAGGAGTTTAAGAAAATGTCATTAAGGGGCTATAGGCTCTAATGCCTCCTTCCTTCTCCTCTTGTGTCACTAGTGTAAATCCTTCAATCCTATCCCAAGTTGTTCTTAAGGGGGGATGTTAGGATATTTAGAAACTTAGGAGTTAGTTAAGATCAACTTGGTATAATGTGTCATTATATAAAAGTGTGTTTCTTAGTGTGTTTCTTTAGTATGCATTAGTATGCATTTATAGTTAGGAAATCCGACGGTCATGATATTTTCCCGACATAGAGTGATCTGACGGTTCATATTCTCCTCGATCTTAACAACCATTGATCCATGGCTTAACACCTGATTGGTCTATGATCTCTATTTAAAGAGCATGGAGGTTCATTTGTCGATGATCAATTGTGAGAAAATCTCTTGTAAAATATCTTTGTAATATTTTTCTTTTGCATTAATAAACTGCTCCAAGTGGTCACATTGGTTGGGGCCGTGGATGTTTCATTGTAGGGGTTTTACCACGTCAAAACACTAGTGTGTTGATATTTGATCTAGTTGTATGAGTGGTTACTGAAGATGTTCATCCTCTGTTGGAATACATTTGTTGTCGAACATCAGTCCACCTCACTCAATTAACTTAAATACAAGTGAAACCCCTTAACTAATAAAATTTTTCAAGAGAAATTCAATACATTTATATTACAACGATATGCACTTTCCTTTTTGGCACTGGTCTCTAAACGATATTTTCATTTGATTTTATGTACTTTATTTTCTTATTATCTTTCTCATAAGAAATCTTTGGATGTGTAATTATATGTTGCTAGAATAGTGTTTCTTTCTTTTGTTTAATTTAAATCCTAGATTAATTGTAATTAGTGTAATTAGCCTTAGATTATTTTATTAGGGACTACCCTCATTAGCTTCGCTAGGAGTTAGCCTAGATGTATGAGTTGAGTTATAGGGTGACAAAAACTCAACTTGAGATCGCCCCCAAGGCCGCATCCAGTGGATTGAAGATTTTTTCCATGTGACCTGAGGTGCGGATGAGGACGCAAAAAAATTAGCACCATTTTTGGGGATAAATATTTTTATTCCCGGAATACGACTTTTGTTTTCCTTTCTTGTTTTTTGATTTGTTTGATGCATCTTGTTTATTAGAAATTGACTCGATCATCTGACGAATCCTCTACATAATAATTCTACAACAAGAAGGAACTCATAGGGTCTTCTTAATTTCATTCCTGAACCTAAAAAGGTTTATCGAAGGAGATTAAATAGGATCACTTATCATAGGATCCTTGATAATATTGGATATGAGTCAATTTATGGTATCCAATTTTTGTTTAATAATTCTCAATTAGAAATGGATGATTTATATGATCCTATTGATTTTTCATTAATAAATGGTTACCCTCATGTTAATCCAGAAAAATATTTAGATAAGTTACCTTCTTTCAGAGAGTTCATTTTAGATAAATTACCTTCTTTTCAAGGCAACAATGATGTTAGCTCTAGATCACATATTAAAACTTTCACACATTGTATCGACAAGTGGTGTGGAAATACACATGAATATATTAAAATGAAATTGTTTGTTTTATGTCTTGAAGACGATGATCTAGACTAGATCATTGAATTACATGATAACAATATTAAGACCATAAAAGAGTTGATAGATGCATGTGCATAGAGATGGGGGGATAGAAAATTAAATTTTCATTTGTTAGCTGCTCTGAATACCATTAAGAAGAATGAGAATGAAACTATGGAGGAGTTCAACAAGAGGTTTAATGAATTAATCAACAGTCTTCACAAAGACATCAAGCCTCCAAATGCCTCCATCCTTATCTACTATATTCAAGCCTTCAATGGTGAAATGTGTTATCAACTCAAAGATTAAGAAATGACTAACCTTAAGATTTCCAAAACCTTAGAAATTAAAATTGATAAGAATATGCAAGCCTTAGGAAGATCGAATTTATCAGGTTTCACCAAGGGTAGTTCTTCAAAGTAGTCATAGCCAAAGGGAAAAGCAGTGAGCAAAAATAATAAAGAATATTCTAGTGACCTCTTGAAAGAATTGATAGAAGTAATCAAAGCCATGGAAGCCAACCATGCAAGTCAATTTAATTCCATGCAAAATCACTTGATCTCCATGGAAAGATCACAATCTAATAGATTTTTAGCCTAGGACAAATTTTGAAAGATGGAAAATAAAGGGGCCTCCTCAGGATCATAGGCCTCCTAATTAGCTTGAAGCCACAAATTTGGTTGTGCATGAGGCTCCTCCTTTTTGTAGGGATTGTAATGATTTCCATGAAGAGTTAACTTGTCCTAGATTTCATCAGATAAATGAGGAAGGGCATGTAGGGGGAAATAATTATGTGGGGTATTCAATCACATCAACGTAGTGGGAAAAGCACATCCAATCTCAATGGATTATTGGATGCAAACCATTGAAAGAAGTCATAATTCAAATAATGTAGTTGAGGAATATGGAAATATGACTAAGTTGTATGGAGAAAAACCCACACCTAAGCAAATCCTAGAGATGGAAAGGTATAAAGGAGTGACATTTCAACGGAAAGGGAGTGAGAATCCTACTATGTGTTATTAGAAATCTCCCAAAGAAATCAATCCTCCGACATCATAATGAATATTGACTTAGGTGGTTGGATGGAAAATGCTAAAGTATTGGTTCCAGTGGCAGAGATCATTAAAATACCCTCTCTGAAAGAAAAATTGTTAAAATCCATAGAGGGTCCTAAAGAAAAAAGTGTTGAAAAACATAAAGAGGTAAATGAAGATGCATTTTTCTTTTTGAAAGGTATGGATCAGAGTAGGGGGAAGGGAATTCATCAATCCTTATTCATCTATTTGTTGGTTAATAATTTGCTTCTTCACAATTGCATGTTAGATTCATGAGCTTGATCCAATGTCGTGACTTGAAAAATCATGGAGAAATTGAACTTAAGGATCTCAAGGCCTTATCATAATGTTCGTGCCATGGATTCATGAGAGATCCAAGTCCATGAACTGATAAAAGATATTCAATTTAATTTAGCATTATACCCAGGTATTTCAGTATTAGTGGATGTTGTGGTCATTGATGTACCAGATGCATTAGGCATGCTCTTGTCTCGTAAATGGGATGCAATTTTGGGGGGTATCCTTCAAATGGATTTATCATATGATACTATCCCAACATGTGATAATACATTTTCCAGGCTTAATAGGGAGAAAGAAAATAAGTAACATGTGGAAGATCCTAAAGATCCCATGAATGAACTTGTTTATGAAATGGAGGATCTTGGGAACTATGTCATATTATCCAACTCTTTAGCACCCATTAAAGAAAATATTAAATAAGAAAGAGTTGATGAGGTCTAGAAAATGAAATTTGATGGAGCACATTCAAAATAAGGAAAAGGGGCATGGATAGTTATTACTTCTCCAACAGGGCATTCTTTCAAATTTCCTTATAGATTAGAATTTGAAGCAACCAACAATGTAGTAGAGTATGAAGCACTCTTATTAGGAATAGGAATTGATAAGGATATGGGAATAAAAAATTTGAATATTAAAGGTGACTCTTGTTAGCACATAAAGTTGTCATGGGTCATATGTAGTTATTGTTAAAACCTAGGTCTACACCTCTGCCAAGTCTCTCTCTTTTTTGCATCCCTTCTTATAAGTTTTTCCTCTTCTGGTTGATAAAGTTAGGCCGATCAAGTATGTTGTGTGCGCAAGGAGAAATTTTGAGAAAAACACAATATTTAGAGCAGTCAATTTCGGGCTTGAAATACAAGCAAACATGCAATTTCAATTTTCAACGATGGAGATCCCATGTACAGTTCAGATTAACGGCTCTCGTGCATTCAAATTTTCAAAATCGCGCAAGGATTAATGACCAGACAGAAGCCCCGAAGTGTCAAAGTGTCGAAGTCCCGAAGTGACGAGAGGCTGCCATGTCAACCGGAAGAAAGTCACTTCGGGAGATATTCATGCCCGTGTTCAAAAGCTCCCCCGAAGTCCCAAAGTAACGAGAGACTGCCACGTCAACTGGGAGAAATTCACTTCAGGATATATTCATACCTGCATTCAAAAGATCTCGAATCTCGAAGTGTCGAGGTAACGAGAGGGTGAATCTCAGTGCTAACATTAATGGCATCGTTGTCGGAGACAAAAGTGAATATATCTTCCCTGGGAGAACGACAATGAAGGGATCCAGTTTTAGACGGTGAACTTAAGCTGGACACATTGTTCTGACTACTCATCTTTCACCATGACGACTCCATTGTTCAGAAATCTATTGGCGATTCCATTGGTTTGAATTGGACAAGATTTTATCTTAGAGGTATGTTTTTTGTGATTTTTCAAAAATAGTTGGTTTCCCTAATCCAGAGCCTAGTAGAGATGAATCGGAAAGTAGCCTTTTTAAATTTCGAGGAGAAGAGTGGGAGGTACCAACTGAAAATTTGTTGGATTTTCATGATTTTATTCATCAACTTCATATCATGCATGCAGATGTTCAGATTAATCTTCTCGGGTATTCATTAGAGGGGATTGCTCATGATTGGTGTCAATCTCTTCCCATTGCAAGCATCAACTCTTTGGTAGATTTTCATGCAGCTTTCAATCCGTTTTGTAAAGAGTATTTTTCAGCTGAGTATCTTTATGAAAAGTGTTGCGATGAATTTTCTTTGTTTCATAAAGATTCTTCTAGTCATGAAATCCAAATTTGTGATGAAGCATTTATTGTGGAAGAAAGAATTTTCCATAAAGATCAAGAGGTGTTGAATGATATTCATTATAATAGAAATAACATCGAAACATCTGGCATCATATTAGATGTATCAGTTTTTTTTAATGTTTATGAAGATCAACATGTCTCTATTGAATATTCTGATGTCAAAGAGAAAGTGTATACATCAATAGATATTTCTCCTAACTATGAAGCTGATATAAATGATAAGTTAGTTAAAAAAACTAGGGAAGATTCCTCTCTATTTTTTCCTAGCTTTTCAAAATTGAAGGAAGATTTTGTTTGTTTCTCTTATGAAGAAAATGTAGAGGATATTTCTGTTCTTGAAATAGATGTCTTTAGCAGCCCTGCTTATGATGAAGAAGTTGTTTTAAATACTGACCAAGAACAACCAATTTTTGATGAATATCCCAGCGAAGATGATGAAGAGCAGAGTTTTTTCATAGCTTCTTTGGAACCTCGTAGCATGGTTCATGTATATGATAATTATGAATCTGATCCTTGGGAGAGCCATGGAGGAGAAAAGGAAGAGCTAAATGTGCAGATTATCTCAACTCCAACACTTATAAATGAGTAGATATCACCTAGGATTAGCAAGCCTTCATCAATCCTTTATCCACCTATACACGCTGAGAACATCAAACAACATGCAAGCAATGATGAAATAAAGGAGGTAATTTTTTACGAGTTTAGCATTCCTTAATATAAATTTTATGAACCTGTGGGGTTATATATGGAGTTGAACTTTCCAAAAGCATTGGAGACTGCAAAATTAATCATCTTATCATCATTTGGAGGTATTTTCAGTGTTCCAAAACATGTTTTCATTCTATTGTCATACTTCCCTTACCTTTTATGGATCATTTGCAGTAAAAAGAAGAATTATGTTACCAAACAATTTGGGTGGCTATGGTGGAAGTTTGTTTCCACCTGAGCATTCTAAAGGTCAGTTAGAGTACGGTCTTGTATATAAATAAGCTCGTGTGAAAGCTTTTCAGTTTTCAATTTTCTTTTAGTATTTGAATAAGTGACCCCATAGCCCTAGGATTAGACATTGAAGCTGCTTGTTCTTCGTAGCTCACAGGGAGCATGTCATCCCCTGTGGAGCCAAATGTTAGTACATAAAGTTGTCATGGGTCATATATAGTTATTATTAAAACCTAGGTCTACACATATGTCGAGTCTCTCTCTTTTCCGCATACCTTCCTATAAGTTTTTCCTCTTCTGGTTGATAAAGTCAAATTGGTCAAGTATGTTGTATGCGTAGGGAAAAATTATGAGAAAAATGAAGCATTCATAACAGTTCATTTTGGGCTTGAAATGCAAGAAAACAGGCAGGTTCAATTTTCAACGACATAGATCTCATGTGCAGTTCAGATTAACGGCTCTCATGCATTCAAAGTTTCAAAATTGCGCAAGGATTAACGACCAGACAGAAGCCCTGAAGTGACGAGAGGTTGCCACATTGACCGGAATAAAGTCACTTCGGGAGATATTCATGCCTGCGTTCATAATATCTCAAAGCCTGAAGACTTGAAGTAACGAGAGACTAACATGTCAACCGGGAGAAATACACTTCGGGAGATGTTCATGCCTGTGTTCAAAATCTCCCGAAGCCTGAAGCGTTGGGGTAATGAGAGGCTTGTTGATGAAAATATATGAAATGATATTACTCGAGCATTTTTATATTTTTCTTGGCTAAAGAAGAATATACGGGAATATCACCCTATGTGTATATCCATCAAAATTAATATCCTAACTCACAAGTATTGATTAAGGGTGCTTAGGCTAGTCTTTTTATAAATAAAAGCTTGCTGGAAAATTCATTATTTATATGATTTTTTGAATATAAGAGTTGTTGAAATAAATATAGAGATATAAGTAAAGACACCAAGTTGATAATCAAGACAGATGAGACATAAAGAAATCCTTTATTTCATTCCAATTCATCAAAGAGTCATTCTCTTTACAAAATTTTGTGAAGAAGTTTTGGACCAAAGTCAAACTTAGATGTCCCCGATGAAACATACAAAAGGACATCTAACATAAAATCAAAAACTAAACTCTAAAATTCGGATCAACTTGCCACAGATTGTTGCCCACTCGACTCTACAAAATATCCTTTGTCAATCATGGAAACTAATTCACAAACAAACAAGTCTACACAGACTATCAAAGATAGATCAACACCTATGAAAAACAAGTGTCTGAATGATGTAATTCAACCCTGAATATTGTTGTCTACAATAAGACCCTTCTATCATAAAAAAGAATTAGGCCTGTGATAAATTAAGGAATGAATGAAAGATAAACTATTTCAACACAAACTCAAAGAGAAAACCTTAGTATGCTTCTCCTTCTATTCTCCCCTTGTTCCTCCCTTTCCTTTTTCCTTTAAGCAAGTTAGAATTGGTTGAAGTAGTTGAACTACTTCATTAGTTAAGTTAAATAAAAACTCAACCACCTTTTTAGTTAGGGGGAAAAGTAATAAATCATAATAAGGGTTTTAAATAAATAATAACTAGTAGGTGGGACCCCTTGTGACTCCCCTTTATCTCTTAACAATCATAACATAACTAGTCAATTAAACAAAAACATCCCTCCTTGTGACTCCCATCATCACATTCATGTTTGACAATTTATCTCATTGATATTTGAAATTATTTTCAAAAATATATTACTCATATATCCAAAAAAAAACCATGTCGTCCAAAACTTTTGAAGCCAACTGTCATCAACCATAAATAAAATAAAATTTAAAATCCATATTTTCCACTCTGAGATGCAATCTTTCCATTGTTGTTGTTGTCACCTTTTGATCTCTTTGAATTTTCCTTTGGATACGCCGAGCCTTTAGGCCTAATATCGTTGATCACATGAGAATAATTGTCCCTCAAATGCATCTGGGAGAACATGGATTTATCAGAGCCATTGGAGGGTGAGGAAGGGGAAACAATTGCTTTTCCTTTATCAGGGGCATGGTGGGCCTCGGTTTTAAACCTTTTTGTTGCACCTCTTTTGTCACCTAAATGAGAAAAACAAGGGTGCTTACAAGCCCAGTTGGGTTAGTTGGGCAAGACAACAGTAGAGGAAAGAGTTAGAATTATAAAGCATAAAGGATAAGCAAAGAATTAAACTAAGAACAATAAAAGAAATTAAACTAGAGTGCATAAGGACAATAGAACAAGAAATGAACAAGACTCATGCCACCAATGGAAAGGATTGCATTAGTGGAAAGAAAACACCAAAGAGAAAGGGAGACTTTGGGTCCCCTCTTCCTCCAAGGGAGGGCTCTTAGACCCCCAAATATTGAGCTCTTCTTACAAGTAAGAAACTAAAATGAAATGGTGAAGAGAATTCAAAGCACATTCAATCTAGAGGTGATATGAATGGATAAATGAAATGGTGCTAGCATGCTCTTGATGAGGAAAGAGGATCCTCCAAGAGAATATCAGTAGCATAACAATACAAATGAATTCCTTGAAAATATAGTGCAACCATGGCTTCCTTTTATAGCATATCTTTGAGGTATTATGCAACCAGTTCTTAGTGTGAATAAGGGGCCCTTTAGGACACCTTTAGGTCTTTGACCAGCCCCCCATTCGGATTTAGTCGATATTTGGATGTCAAATCGACTTGGAAGCTGAACCAGAAGTGGGTGGAAGGCCGACCAATATCATAAATGTGCCATTTTGAGGTGTGCACAGATTTTTGTGTCCACAGTCGCGCATTGGGTGCATGTGCGCTTTTCTGATGTTATCTGACTGTCGCACGTGCATGCGCTCCTTGTGTATTTTTAGCGCATGCTGATTTTATTGTTGGTTGTATAGTTTTGGACCTTTTGGAGATGTATTTTTGGTCCATGATTGAACTAATGCGTGTTTTCAAGATGATAGATTCCTGTAACCATTTGCGGATGAAATTTCGGTGATAACAGATGCCCCATGATGTGTGAGGTTAGGAGCATACATATAGCTGAAATACATCAATGTTTCTTCTACTGAGAGTACCTGTGTAAGAAAGAGTGATGTGGGGAGTTTCAAGAGCGACCCATTGGAAGGAGAGGGGAACCTGTAGGACTCAAGCCTTTCCCAAGGTGTGGAAAAAATAAAGTTGTGTACAAATGAGGCGAGCATGTCCCATGCTCATGTCATGTAACTCAAAAAGATGTAATATAGTAACTGAAGCTTTGTGTGGACGTAGATCATTGCATCACCCTTCAGGGCGGTTTGATAATAACAGAGGACAATTCTGATGGTGAAAAAACTCTGAAAAAGGTAAGGATGCTTGTGAGAAGTGTCTATAATGTGTAGACATTGATAGTCTATCAAATTTCAAAGGTCTTCGACTAAGATAAAACAACTGCAATAGTCACAAAGTAAGACCCACCGTAACATGAGATAGTGTTGAAGTCGAATGTTATGGGGGTCAACGACAGGAGAGAACAATGGTGGTTTTCCCTATGTCATCCGAGACTCCTCACTGTAAAGGTAATTAGAGTCAAGATATTGTCGCCCTTATGGAAACCATTCTTATGTCGACAGAAAGGGAGACGCGACTCCAAGAAGCAAAGGGCTTCCTGAAATCCATTGGATGAGATCAGGAACTGATGACGTACATGGACGAAGTCAATATGCGGTGAGACTCGAGACTGCCTTTGGTTGGGGAGATATGAAAAGTGGCAGCAACTGTAAAATTGAATCTAGTGTCAGGGGGACGACTAGATGAGGGTGAGGTGTGCCAAAGGCATGACAAAATGGACAAACACAGATATTAAAAAGGTGTATGGACCGTAAGATACTCAGGGTTTATGGATAATGTCATGGATGAGAGGAAGTGAAAAATTCCCCAACCAAGGGTGATAAGGGTTTCTTTGCCAAAAAAAAGGAAGGTCTCTAAAGGCGATAACAAAAAGCTATGTAAATGCGGGGAAAAAGGTTTTGTACAATTAATGAAAGATTAAAGAATGAGTTGGGATGACTGTGTAGATACAGAAACGAGTGCCCTAATGTAATATGGCTTGGTCTATGATGGTTCAAGTTGTTTGGGAAACAAGTGGAGGGTGAGCGCCCCATAGGTGGGTTTCTATATTGAGGGAAATGTATGGAGGACAATCTGCAGATGGGGGTACAGTCAGAATAGAACCATGATGAAGTAACCTGGGAGTCCATTTGGGAAGGTTAGAAAAATGAGGAGAAGGAGTATGTGGTTGGTTCTCGACATTATGTAAGACTATTGGGACTCCCATCCCTAAAGGGTGAAAACAACATGAGTTTCAAAATGCCCAGGGGAACTATAAATGGGACAACTCATGTGGGGAGAGTGCTACCGGGTGACAGTACCGAAATGCAGTGGAGGTGATAGTACTGCAGAGCCGGATATAGGGATCCTAGAGGCAAATATAGGAGGGTGTGACTGGGAGATGCATTTTGATATTCAGAGAGAATGACTACATTCCAGTGTCGATAATATACCTGAAATGATACTACTGAGGTGTAATAATGATCAGGTACTTTCACACATGAAAACTAAATACTCGACGTGAACAATATCTGAAGAGAAAGATCATATAGCAGTTATTCAATAATGTAAGCATGTGTACCTGAGAGTAATATGAGAAAAATGTCCCCCGGGGGTTGAGTATGGAAAAGGCTCGAGGAATGGAATTATGTAGGTTACGGGGTCCTGATCCCATGGCTGAAGACGGATTGAAAAACGAGCGCCTGAAGCTCCCAGAATTGAGTCTGGAAGTTTGGAAAAATGGACTATATATAGTTGTAGGGCCCACAAAGTCACCTCATTTGTACCTGCTGTCTTATTTTTGTAAACACTAATGACACATTGAATGGTGTGTATATATATATATATATATATATATATATATATATATATATATATTGATATACATTTTTGGGATCTTTGTGGTGTTCACTTGTGTTGATGTTTTTTAGTGTTTTTTATGATGCCTAATCTATATGTTGTGATGGACTGTTGATGATTTATGCATGCGTACCGGTATTTTGATGTGATAAATGACAATCTAACACTTGGTTAGCCATATTATCTACTATTTGATTAAATTGTCTTGGAATATGTGTAAAGGTGATGGAATCAAAATGGCAAGATAAAAGTCTAACTTGCAGGTGTTTGCGAAAGAGGCAAGGATCACGGACACGGTATAGATTGTTGAGTTGGAGGACAACCAGTTGGGAATCTAGTAGAACATTGAGGTGACGAATATGGTGATGGATGGCCTCGGTGAGGAGGCCAATGACAGTTGTGTACTCGGCTTGGTTATTGGTTGCTGAACCCAAACATATGCCGCTGGAGTGGAGCAGTTCATGTGAGTGTGAATAGAGGGCCCAAGTGGCCAAAGAAAGATTATGTATCCAACGGCTAGCTTCGTCAGCGTAATCGATGTGGTAGGATGATGGAGGAGGCATCTGTCCATAACACAAATGATATATTAGACATGAGGTATGGAAGAAAGAATATTTAAAAACTCTACAAAAATGTACAAAAATAAATAGCCTAGTGTAGAATGGCTACGCTAAGGTGTAAAATCTCTTTAAGTACAATCCGTTGACGGGTTCTTTGATATGGTGGCCTTCGGGAGAGGCCAGAATGTATGCGTCTTTAGTGAGGCAATGTTGGATGATGTAAGGTCCATGCCAAAGTGACTCGAATTTGACATGGCCAAGGGTATCATGAGAGATATCGTAAGCAAGGACGAGGTCACCTTCGTTGAATGAGCAAAGGTTGACATGGAGATCAAAGGTGGCCTTGGACCATTTTTTGGCTGCCTCATTGTTCTGTAATGAAGATCGACGGTCTTCATCCAATGACTCTAAGTTCAGCAAACGTTGCTCCATAGGAGAAGTGTCGGGTAATAGATCAATAGCAGTGCATAAGGTGGGGATTTCACATTTGATGGGGAGAGTGGCCTCGACCTTATGGACAAGATGAAATGGCGTGAAACCAGTGGCAGTTTTCACAGTCGTGCGATAAGACCATAGCACGAAAAATAACATATGATGCCAATTGGTATTATGTTTGTTAACCGTGTGATACAACATGGTTTTGAGGACCTTGTTGACTAATTCGACCTGCCCATTTCACTGAGGGGAGTATGGGGAGTCAAAATCGTGGGAGAAGCCTAACCTGGATGAGAGTTCGATGAAAACATCATTCTCAGAATGTTTCCCGTGATTAGAGACTAGTTGTAGTGGTACTCCAAAATGGGAAATATGTGGTTAAAGAAAAAATGCACTGCAGTGTCAGCGGTGTTGTTGAAGGTAGGGATGGCTTCAACCCACTTGGTGAAGTAATCTACTGCAACAATGATGTATTTGTGTCCATTGTTGGATGGAGGGTTGCAAGTCATGAAGTCTATGCCCCATTTGCAAAAGGGGCCAACTGTAATGATCGGGTGAAGAAGAGCAAGTGGGGCTCATGCTTTGTTGGCATAAAGTTGACATTTGTCACATCGTTTCACAGCATGGATGCAATCGTGAAACAATGTAGGCCAAAAGTAACCGACCCGAATGATTTTCTGAGTGGTGGACTTCCCTGAGAGGTCGCCCTCGCAAGCGCCACTATGGCAGTCATTCAAGACTTGATCGGCCTCATCGATAGTCAAACATATACGGAGTACAGTGTCGACCCCTCAACGATATAAGATATCACCGATAAGTAGCTAGCGGGGAGCCTGGTGACGAATATGTCGACGATCGTCTCAAGAGAGGTGGTTTCCAAATTTCTTTGTTTAGAGGTAGACGAGAATATTGTCGTACCAAGGGTCATCCGAGGGGATGTAAAAGAGATGTTCATCAGGGAAGTTGGTATTGACAGGGGTATTGGTAGTATCAGAGGGAAATGTCATGATGAATTCGGCGAGGACGAGGGATTTCTTGCTCTTGGGTGTTCAAAATTCGAGGTCGTAATCCTGAAGGATGATGATCCATCGGGTAAATTTACCGTTAATTTGTCAGCGACTGAGCAAGTATTGCATGGGGTTGGAATCTACTACGACTTTGGTAGTTTGAAGCAAGATGTAATGGCGCAATTTCTGGACTGCAAGGGCTAGTGTCTCTTTGTGATTGTATTTCAAGGGTGTCCTTGAAAGGTTTTTACTAATGTAGTAAATTACATGCTCATGGTCTTCATCCCCTATTTGGACGAGAAATCCTGCTACTGAGACGGTTGAGGCTGATATGTAGAGGATATAGTCGTGGTTATAGTCAGGTGGACTAATCAACGGGGCGTTGGAGAGGGTCTCTTTAAGATCATCAAAAGTGTTTTGGGCATGTTTTTCCCATTGGAATGGGATATCATGACGTAAGAGGCGAAGGAAACCATGTGCCCGAGTGGCGTAATCGAGGACAAAGCGGCGTAAAAAGTTAGCTTTGCCTTGTAGGCTCTGCAGTTGGCATAAATTCCATGGTGGGGGAATTTTCGTGATGGATTGGACCTTGAGGGGGTCAACTGTAATGCCACGTTGGGAAACGATAAACCGAAGGAGGTGCCCAACAGTGATGCAGAAGACGCACTTGAGGGGATTCAAGCAGATTTTGTATTGATGACACCGTTGAAAGATGATTCGTAAATCATTGATATGTTGAGTGCATTTTTTGGAGTGAGCGGTGAGATCCTCTAAGTAGGCGAGAATGATTTGAGCCAGATCATGAAAAATGTATGTCATGGCGCGTTGGAAAGTGACTCTTGCGTTCTTGAGGCAGAAAGGCATGACACGATATGAAAAATTTCCCCAGGGGGTTGTGAATTCGGTTTTGTACTAATCGGTTGGGTGAGTTTGAATTTGGTTGTAGCTAGAGAAACTTCCCCTGAAGGACAGAGTCTCATGACCGGTGCAATCATCGATAATTTGGTTGATAAAGGGAATTGGAAAGTTGTCTTTGGGACAGGCGTGATTGAGATCGCGAAAGTTCGTACAGACGCGGATAGTGCCCTATTTTTTGTTGACAAGGACAGGGTAACTAGAGACCCATGACATATATGTGATGGGGTAGATGAACCCTGTAGTGCGTAATTTGCCAATTTCGGCCTTGATGGTTGCTCCTTTGGATGGGTGTAGTGGACGTTATTTTTGACGGACAGGTGTGATATCAGGCCAGGTGTCTATACGATGTTCAACAATAGAGGGATCAAGGCCAGGCATCTTTGTGTAGGACCAGGAAAAAATGTCCCAGTATTCCTGGAAGAGAGCTTTGTAGGCGGTGATTTCTTCAAGAGAGCTTGCGGTGCCAATAGTGATTTCCTCTACGACCCCAGATTCGATGGAAATATCAATTTTGATGGTGGGGGAAATATTGTCCATATTGCCTTCTTCAAAAGCGTTGGGGGTAGGGATAGGGTTTTTGAACCAATCGATATGCCCTGATGGGAGAAAATCTTTGGTTTTGACTGCGTATATGAGGTTTTGGTTAGGAGGTGCAAAGGCTTCCTGTGAAGGAAAAAGTGCTTTGTGGTGGAGCACGTCCCATGGGCAACCGAGTTTAGTTCACTCCTGAAGGATGTCTTCGTCATAGTGAAACTGTCGAAAATATAGGGGATCGAGAGGAGTAACTTTGGTGACGGTCATCGTGGGGTAGTTTTCTAGTGGTGACGATGTAGAGGGGGTATCGCAAGGAGGTTGCGATGGTTCACTCGACATAAACCAAATATCGAGATATTGTGGGTTGAAAGTGGTAGTCGGGCGTAGGATTTCTATGGGGAAATGAATTGGATAATTGGGGGAATTTGGGGGAAAATCCTCATATAAATCATCCAGGAACCATGGGGGAGCAGGGAGTGCCTCAAGTTCCGACGAGAAGATATGAACCACATCAAGTGATGGGGGAGGGGTACTCACTAGTCCTACTGGAGGGG
>JZKD02S1673597.1:375978-387650 GCA_000966675.3 Picea glauca | reverse complement strand
AAGGACGTCTCATACGTTCATTGACTGATTTCGTGACATAATGGATGTCAGTGACATGTGTTGGGGTGGGTTCTTGCTAAAATATCTAGCATACGGTTGTTAGCATCTGCCGGAATTGAGGTAATGCTGGACAATGGTGTGTGTAATGGCCATATTCTGAACAGAGGGCACATGCAAATTTGGTTTGCAGTCCTTTGCTACTTGTGTTTGGAAAGATAGTGGTAGTACTGGATGAAGTGACAAGCGATGGGTGTGCTCAAGGGAGTTGAATTAGATTGCGTAGCTCAGGGAGAGATGGGAACTTGTTGGTGGGGTGTTCGTATTTCTCGCATAGTGTGGAGGGAGGTTGGACACGTGGGGGAAGTGGAGCGGTGGACTCTTTCTTCTTCTGTCTGCCCCAACTGTAACAATGGTGTTAGTGACTGGGGGTGTATGGGAATCTGCATGGGTAATCCTTATGTTTGGGGAGGGAGGAATGGTTGAGGGACCATTTCTGGTGGATGGAGATACCATACTGGAATTTCCAACACCATATTTTGGAGGGTAAGTGTTGTGGCTACTTGGAATGCTTGTACGCCTAGTGGAGGGTAGAAGAAGGGGATCTGGGTAATGGCTTGGGGGACTGTCTCCCAAACCAGGATATGGCCCTGGGGGAGGGTAAAATCAGGAATGGGTAGAGATGAACAAGTTCCAGAAGATTCCTGAGGGAGGAGTTCTGCGACTAGTAGGACGTTAGAGATGAAAGAGGCCTTGGTGGGAGGGAGAGTATCTTCAGTTGTCATTCCATTGGTGGAGACGACACATACTTGTGTTGAGGGATGGATGAGTGGTGGTTCTCCATGGTATGTCCCTAGAAAGGATGGGTCCTTAAAAATTCTAGGGCCCATCTCGATGAGTGGATAGGCATCTGGATTAGTGTGGACAAAAGGGAGGATGTTTTCGATGTTGGATGAAGGGTTAGGATCATAATGTGATACCTGATCAACGGTGATGATCTTTCCATTATGGGGAAACATCATGGTTCGGAACATAGAAGAGGCGATGGCCTTCATATCCTACATGTAGCTACGTCCAAAAAAGATATTATACTTGAGCGGGGCATCGATAACCTCAATGTCAGTAAGAATGGTTTAACCCCCGAGTTCGATGGGGACATTTTGGAAGAGCCCCTCAGGAGAAGAGGGTCATCTGTTGTAATCCCTTAGAGTAATGGAAAAGGATATTAGCTTTGGAGAGCCAAGTTTCTGCCAGATGGTTTTGGACATGATGCAAGTGGATGCACCTTTGTTAATAATGCAGCGGTGGACTGTGATATTCTGTATTTTAAGTGGTATTTGAAAAGCGACAAGAGTGGGGAGACGAGGTTCTCCACTGTCAAGATCAAATGTGATGAGTCGAGTATCAGCAGGGTCGATTTCCCCCAAAGTGGAAAGTAATGACTTCCATTGAGTAGGGAAGGTTTGAAGAACTTTTAAGACTGACATGATAGCGGGGGATTGTGCCAAGTCATCAACCAGACTATAATTGTGGGCTGCCCTAGCTTGAGGGTTGTGGGCATTCCTGCGTAATGGGATGCGAGGGATGTGAAGAGTTGTTTCAGTATTAGGGTGAGAAATCATTAAAGGTGGGCCAGTTGTGACTGGGTTTGCCTCTGAGGAAGTGGGAGTAGGGTCAGAGGGTGCACGGTATTGATGACTTCACATTTGTAGAAGGACTTCTTCCTCACTAGTGAGGAGTATAGTGTGATCTATAGGAGGTCCTGTGTTGGCATACTGTCCCATCTGTGGTGGGGCTAGATGCATCTTCTGTTGGGTGTTGATTACCCCTTGATGTGGTATGGGGTTTTGTAACATAGTTGGGGGGGGGTTGTTTCACATATTGTAGTGGGGCCTGCTGGGGAGCAGGCAGTACTGAGGGACGTGGTCCATTTCTGGATTCTTTCTTCCATTTGAAGTCCGCAATTTGGGGGAAATGGTGAGTATAATGGACATACTCATCACAAAGGGCACAAGGGAAGTTTGTTCAAATATTATTGTTGTTCTTCCCTTGGCATTTTTTATTATTTCCCCCTTGGAGGTTCTGGTTCCCCTGGTTCTGGTTGCCCCCAACAAGTTGTTCTGGTTTCCTCCTGGTCCGAGATTATTATTGTTTCATCTTTTTCCCTTCTTTCTGGCATTGTTCGAATGATTGGATGGATTAGCCATATTCAGCTGTTCAAATTTTGATATTGTTGAACGGGAGAGGGTTGAACAAAATTAACCCCAGCATGTGGTTGTCCTTGTGGTGAAGGAATGGGATGGGGGGGAGTAGGGAATGGAAAGTACAAATTATTCTTTGGTAATGATATGTAGGATGCATAGGAAGGTGTGATGCTTTCACTAGTTCTTAGGTTGTAAGAAGCGGTAGAGGGGGTACCAGAACTAGGTTGGGTCACGGGGCGTATTGTGGGTGTTGGCGATGGTTCGTTGGTGGGTGGAGGAAAGGTCAAGGGGTATGGTTGTGGATAAGGGGGAGGATTATAATAAGGGGTTTCACCATATGCTGGTGGATATTGAGGTGTTCCATACATTGGTGGTTGTTGGGGGTATGAATTGTGGTGTGTGGTGGTACCAATCAATCCATCTACTGAGTGAGACATCCCAAGTTTTTCCTAGCCGAATGGCACGGGTCTTGAGGCGTCAGGTAGTACCATATACAAGTACCCTGACTGTGAGTAAATGAGTTCGAATTATTGGGCCTTGCTAATGGCTTCTTCTTCAGACTGGGGGAAGGTGGCAGCCACATCTTTGGCAAGGAGGGAAAAAATTGATTTGAGGAACCAATTGAGACATTGTTGTGGAGTAGCTTCATCTTTGTAGAGACTACGTTGTCGATTCCATTTGTGAATGTGGTCATCAATGTGCATGGTGGAGGTTTGTCTAAATTCTGAGAGGAGTTCGAGGCCATTGTTATGATGAATTGGTAGTTGAAATAAGGTCAAGAATGATTTGGCCAAGGATTCAAATGTAACATGGGACCCATATTTTTCTTCTACATACCACTTAGCTGATGGGCCAATGAGTGTACGTTGAAATAACCTCAATCTGACGGAATCGTCTGTGATGTTGTTTGAAGAGCACCATAAGTGGAAGGTCATGATATGGTTGGCGGGATCGTCTCCCACTTTTCCTTCAAACTTGGGGATGTCTAAAGGCATTTTGGTAGGCATTGCAAGCCATGTGGGGTTGTGCAATATAGGATCATTGGTGAGTTTAGTCAGATCCGGTATGTTGAAGGAAGCTAAGTATGGCATCTAAGGTGGTGGCTAAGGATCAGTTTCATCCATGGTGTGAGTGTTTTTCATATCTGACCCTTGAGGGAGAATAGGTGGGTTTGTACTCCCCCCTTGAGAAGAAGTTGNCCCCCCCCGCTTCCATGTAAAGGAGAGTGTGGGGATGTTTGACCTTGGGAAGTGGAACCAAGCAACGCTGATCCCATGACAGTAGCACTCAAAGGGGTGTGGGAAAGTATGGCTGATGAGTTGGAAAGACTAGGAACTCCCCCTAGAATGGGAGGGATATTTAGCAAGCGTCTGGAATGACATGGATTCTGTGGGTCCCCTATGATGTCCGACTAGCAAAGTGGATGTGTGAAAATGGTGATGAGAGAAATTAATGAACAAGAGACTTTGTATAACTTGGACCTTCACAATATATCTCACAATCGTATGTAATCACAAGAACAACATACATAAATCAATTGATAAAGAAGCATACATGTGGGTAGGTGAATTTTGTCCACATGGGAGAACAAAGAAAACAAATGCTCATGTCCTAAAAGATGTAACATCCTTCCTCTGAAACATCACTGGACCTTCCAATAGCACTCAACAGTGGGGTCTGAATCCACCAGAAGAGGAACTAGTGAAGGATGAAGTAATCAATTATAATGAGGGGTAGAGGGTGCATATCCCGAAAGAGCTGGTGATATTTCCTAATAGCCACACAAAATCCGATCAAGGTGCAATTGCAGCCCACAATTGCCACCTGGGTAGACGTCCTAAAATTTGGTTACTAGGTACCTCGGTCAAAGTGCGGCATTTAGATTTTTGTCCTAAGAAATGGGTCATGGGCTGGATCCCGTCCAAGAGGTGGGTGCCTCAAGGGGGGATGCACAGAACAACTGGACCTCGGCCTTCAACCCTTCACGGGTATCTCCCTGCCTTATGGTGTTAGGAACACTTGACTTGGAGGATTTTAAAGTTCCCTATTTGACAAATTCTATTGTTTGAAGATCTGAGAACCATATAATGAGGATTTATTTGGATTCCTATCCCCAAAATCCTACATAGACTAAAACATTTCTTTTGGCACCTCCTGTGGAGGAAAACTTAGAAAAAATTTAGATGTGGTTGTTTGAGAGATTGGGGGTGTGAGACAATCTCGTTGAAATTAAGTGGGAGTGGATAGTTTCGTCAAGAAAAGGGTGGGTTGTTTCAGAATCCCTTTGGAGGAAAATTACTTCAACCTCCATGTTTCAAGATGATAACTATGTGAGTGAGTAGTGACTTTTGTGTGTGAACAAGTGAAAGTGTGCCAATGTTTTTTAATAAATTAGGTGTCACCTTGCTACATGTGGACTTTGCTTGGTCCTTTCAAGTCTTGATTACCTAATTAACTGAATGTCATTGGTACAACCTTGCGGAATTTAAAATTCCCTAGGAAACTAGCATGTGGACATGTTGGTCCTTACTATTCCTTTAACTCCCTAATGTGATTTAATCTAATAAATCTTTGAAACTATCCTAGATTGTGCATATGTGGGCATGTATGGGCCTGTTACAAAACCTTTAAACTTCCCTAGTGATTTAATCTAAGAAAGTAAACTTCAATCACTATCCTATATTTGTAGCATGTGGGCTAGTATGGGCCCATTACAATCTTAATATGTGTTTGGAAAATAAACTAAGAGGAATCTCGAGGGGGTTGTTGTCCTCTCCTAAAGATTTTGTCTTTTTAAGGGAGATGAATTTTTTCTTCAATCTATTTTTGATTCTCAAGATTTCTTTGGGGCGTGAGAGAAGAGCATACTCAATTATTGATATCCAATTTCTGGTCCCAATGCAAGTTTTATATGTGATGTAGAATGATTCCAACTTAAACTCTTAGTCAAAGAAATCCATCCATGTGGAAAAATGAAATCAAAAGAGGAAATAATGATTTTAACCCCCTAAGTGCCTATGTTTTGACTAATCCCTTTATATGGAGAGGGAATATAAGTGTGGTGCATATTACAATGTGCATGGAATCAATTTTAAGGAGGCTATGGGACTTCCACAGATCACAAAAAGATTACAATGTGTGTTTTTCTGCATAGGTGCGCGTGTCTCAGAATAGACAGAGGTGCTGTGAGCGCCAATGCGCGAACTAAAAGTGACTTATGGGCATAGGTGCGCAAAAGGTGCTGAGAAATACAGTGGTTTTGGCGCATGTGTGCTGAAGACGTGCCCGTAGGTTAAAACATGCCTGTTACATGGTCATGAAGAAAATTTATGATGAAATTCTCTCTACTCAGCTTTGAAATTGGATTTTTGCAGGTCGGCTTGGGCCAGTTATGGTCCCTGCAAGTTAAAGAAACAAAAAGAAGAGCTAAAATAACCCAAATGGGGTAGGAAATTTATACCTTTCCCCAGTGGAGTCTCCAATCTGTTGCACCTCTTTTGTCACCTACATGAGCAAAATAAGGGTGCTTACAAGCCCAGTTGGGTTAGTTGGGCAAGACAATAATAGAGGAAAGAGTTAAAAGTATAAAGCATAAAGGATAAGAAAAGAATTAAACTAAGAACAATAAAATAAATTAAACTAGAGTGCATAAGGACATTAGAACAAGAAATGAACAAGACTCATGCCACCAATGGAAAGGATTGTATTAGTGGAAAGAAAACACCAAAGAGAAAGGGAGACTTTGGGTCCCCTCTTCCTCCAAGGGGGGTCTCTTGGACCCCCAAATATTGAGCTCTTCTTACAAGTAAGAAACTAAAATGAAATGGTGAAGATAATCCAAAGCACATTCAATATAGAGGTGATATGAATGGCTAAATGAAATGGTGCTAGCATGCTCTTGATGAGGAAAGAGGATCCTCTAAGAGAATATCAGCAGCATAACAATACAGTTGAATTCCTTGAAAATATAGTGCACCCATGGATTCCTTTTATAACATAGATTTGAGGTATTATGCAACCATTTCTTAGTGTGAATAAGGGGCCCTTTAGGGCACCTTTAGGTATTTGACCAGCCCCCTGTTAGGACCCAGAAATGTCCCTTTTTCATCACATCTTTTGCCTATTCAAACTTATCATCTCTAAGATAATGCCTACTATAATGCGTGCTAAGACCTTTTTTTCCCAAGGTATGAATCATTTATCTGGCTTTTATATTTTCATTTACTTAGCATGTTTGATTGGTAACGTTCACATGTTTTACCCATAAAATGATTCAACTAATGATCGAAATGAATAGAACAACCAAGTCTTAAAGAATGGTCATTGTTGTTACACCAGCTGTTACAACTATGCGCCAAACTTGGAAGCTGTTACAGCTATGCGCCAATCTAGGAAGTTGTTACAGCTATGCACCAATTCTGGAAGTTGTTACATGACTTCTACAATAGGTGCCACCGATTCTACTATTACACAACTGCTGCAACAAATGCCATCGATCCTGAAAGATGCTACACCTACTGTTACATGTTTCAACTTACAAGATTAGTTCTAGATCTTGTATTAATTATATCATACGAACAGCTTGAGAATCGGGGATTGTCAAGGCTGTTCTAATTTTGTTTTAACTAAATGACTCTGACTTTAAATAGTAGATCTTTTGTAATCAGAGGGACAGATTCTAACTGTGAGAAAGTGAAGTGAAGTAAAGTTTATTGTACAAAACATTTTGGCAAATCAATAGAAGAGTGGATTGAGTTTCTTTAGTAGACTGTAGCCTAATTCTTTGAGAGGATTCAGTGAGAAGGAAAGGGCCAACCTTCCTCACAGATTCCCCTCTGTTTTGAATTCCAGAATAGTTATTTTAATGTGAATGGTTTATTTGTTAAACAATTCTAGAATATAGTTGTTGTTATAGTCTAGTTCGTTCCTATTAGATGCGCATAAATCTGTCTCGTGAGAATTAAAAGTCAATTGTTGAACACTGTTGGAGAACTTCTTTCCCTTTTTCTGCATTAGATTAAAATCTTGTTTTCAAGTAAAAGAAAATAAAAGTGTGGATTACTTTTTTGCAATAAGTAGATTTCCTTCTACAATTAGTAGAGAACTTCTTCCTGCAAAAGTAAAATAGAAAGTTATATTAGAGTAGGTAATCCATAATTATTATACATTCATCGGTTTAGATTTCAAATTGTGATTTCAATTTTGTAGAACTCCAGCTGTGTCAGCATAATTGTGTTAGTAATATTTTTTGTTTCTTTTTCCCTACTACAATTAGATTAGTGTTGCTTCCATAATCTAGCATAGACTGTGCACAATTATCTTGAAATAACAAAATTCCCTGGGTTGACAATTTATATTAAACACCTTAACTCTCTATTCATTTAGACAATTAAAGTGCCCAACATTTTGGCGCCATTGTCGGGGAAGATAATTATAGATTTTTGTAAGCACATTAGTTTTTCTTTATTTTTTATTTTATTTTATTTTATTTGTAAGGAATGATTAGTCTACATGAATCAAGGAATGCGAGTACGTATTCCCCAAAATACTAACCCTACCGGTACTAGAGGACGTGGAGGAAGAAACCCTACACTGGAAAGGAAAACATTTGTTGATGAATTAATAGCCAGAGGCGATTCTTCTTCAGGATCTATTTTTCACCCTGCAAATCCTCCAAGAAGATGTAATCTTCAGTCATCAGAAATACCCCTTCTTGAAACATCATTTTCATCAAGGGTTGGAGCTGAAGCTGAAGTTGAAGTTGAATATTTTTCACCAAAAAATCAGCAAGCAACACTAGAGAACATTGAAGATCAAGGAAGCATAGTTCAAAACAGGGAAAATCCAGAAGAAGTGGTTTATCAGATCAACAGTTGGATAGTCACTAAAGAAGAGTGGGATGCTTTCATATTGAGTGGAGAGAAAGAGCACATATGGAAAATCAAGTGGATAACAAAGAGGAGTTCCACCAAGAGAACCCACAAAACAACGAAGATCAGATAAACAATGAAAATACTATATCTACCCTAGTTTTTCCTATTTCTGATGTTCCCACACAAGGGATGGCTCCTATGAAAAACATACCTCTCTCATCTTTGCCAAATTTTCATGGATTGTCTACTGAGGATCCGGATGAGTTTCTATTTGAATTTGACATTTTGTGTAGAATCTATGACTACACTACCACTACACAAAAGCTTAAACTATTTCCAGCTACATTGAAGGGTAATGAGTTAAGATGGTTTATGAGCCTAGGAGGAGAGAACATTTCAACATGGGTACAGATGAGGCATCTTTTCCTAAACAAGTACCAAGACTACTGCCGAACAAGAGAACGAAGGGAATAATTGTTCAAGATGTCTCAGAAGGAGGATGAGACCCTTGAAGATTTTTTGGAATGACTCCAGTATAATCTACAAAGTTTTGGACATCCAGATGTAAGTAAAGACATTTTAAAAACTATTTTTCTAAAAGGAGTAAGAGAAGATTGTTTAGATATATTGAATATGCTTGGCAAAGGAGATATATGTAAAGAATCCTATGACGACATTGTAGACATCTGTAAAAGATGTTCTTGAGGATCTACAAAGAATAGGTCAGCTACCAAGGATACCACTTTTTCAAGGGTACAAAAATCAGCCAATGGAGGAGCAACAAGAGAATAAATAGGTAATCTGTTAGAAAATTTCAAAACAGAGATGATTAACTCTTTTGCTTCACAAATTGACACCTTTCAGATCAAACAGAAACAAGCAGAATCAGAGAAAGCATTGTGCATTTTTTGTCCGAAATGCAGAAAGAAACATCCACCAAGGGAGTGCCCACTAAACAGTGTCCAGGTATGTCTTATTTGTGAATTAGATCATGCTACTGACCAATGTCCCTCTCTACCAGGAGTAAAAGAATCAATGAAGGAAACTAATGGGGAAGCAGAGGTTGCCTATCTAATTACACAAAGGAGACAATGGAAGCCAAGAGGTCAAGGTATGAACTCTCAATTCTCTCCTGCATCAATTAATTTTTGGGACAATCAACCACTATATGGCCAAACAAATGCTCCCCCTCCACATCAAACATCAACCCCTTATCAAGATCCCAATGCATGGTTACCTATGCCCCATCAACAAAATCATCATGGACAATGGAACCCATATTGGAGAGGCCCTCAACAACAGATCAGTTATCAGAACCATCGCCAATTGAACCCCTATCAACAATGGTTCCAACCCTAGTACCAGCAGCAACAACTGCAGTTACCTCCAAATTCCCCACTGAAAAATCCTCCTTTATGACCTCAGATGCCTGTGCAACCTAACCCAAACCCAAATAATAAGGTCATTCAGAACATAGATATACACAATGTGCCAACCTTGTCTATTACTCCTATGCCTTATGATGAAATCAAATTAAGATCAGGGAGAATAGTCGAGCCAATAATTGAAGATGCTCCATATTCAGAGTCAGACAAGGAATCAGGGGAAATACCACATGTTGATACAAAAGAAATTGAACAACCTATAGTGGAGTCAACAGACCCACCATTCCCTGAGAGGCTGACAATTACCAAACCTGTGGAATTACCATCCTTCAATCTCTTAGGAGAATTGCATAAATCTGCACGTTAATATTCCACTATTGCAAGTGATCAGAGACATCCCTATTTATTCCAAGACTATAAGAGATCTCTGTACAAAAAGACCTGGACAAAAACCCAGGGATCCCCTCACAGTTCATGTAGTGGGGGATTTTTCTAAACTGATGTTAGGAAAAACCCCACCTCTTAAATATGGCGACCCAAGAAACCCTCCAGTCACTGTCAAAATTGGACATACATCTATCCCCCATGTGCTAGTCGACTTAGGGGAGATAATTAACATCATGCCAATAGAAACTACAAAATCACTACAACTTAGAACACAAGTCTAACCTACTCCTACAGTTCTCGAATTAGTTGATCATTCTACCATCAGACCAGAAGGAGTAATAGATGATTTACTCATTTCCATGGATTCATGTGAGTATCCTGCTGATTTTTTCGTTTTGCAACCCAAAACCCGTTTGGGGGGGGGCACCCTCTAATTCTGGGAGGACCATGGTTAGCTACAGCTGATTCTTTCATTGGTTGTAGATTTGGTTCCATGACCATCTCTGATGGTTATAACACAAAAAAACTGACCCTGTATCCTCATGCTACACCTGGTGCCGAACCTGAAAATTCTTTATGGATGGACACTGAGGATGAAAGTGCTCAGCCTGTGCTAACCATAGGAAAATCCATGAGTTTCAAAGAAGAGACAGAGGATGAAATAATCAACTGCTTTATCTGTAACTCCTCTGTTTTTACATGAAACATGCACCACCGATTGATTAGAGTCTTCGACCCCATCGTCCAAGAAGACATGAGCTCATAAATGTCCTCAGAAACCACTAAAAATCAAAATGATTCAGTTGTAACAGCAAACGTTGTAATGGCATATGATGAAACAACTGAATTGTTTCCTAAAGTCAGTTCCAAGAGCATCACTGTAGAAATTGAACCTGGAAAAACCTTTAACATCAATCCCAATTTATCCACTGCTAAAACTCATCGATTGATGAAATTATTGATTGAACATAAAGAAGCATTTGCCTAGGATTACATGGATATGAAATGCATTTCCTATGAACTATGCACCCACCATATATACATTAAAGAAGAATGTTGACCCATTTTCGAACCCCAAAGGAGGATGAATCCGAACCTTAAATAAATTGTTAAAGAGGAACTCCAAAAACTTCTCAATGTTGATTTCATTTACCCTATATCAGACAGTGATTGGGTGTCACCATTGGTTATTGTTCCTAAAAAGAATGGAAAATGGAGAGTTTGTGTAGACTATAGATCCCTGAATAAAGCCACACAAAAGGATCATTTCCCTTTGCAATGTATTGATCAAGTTCTAAACAACCTAGCTGGGAAAACATTTTTCTCTTTCTTAGATGGATTCAATGGCTATAACTAGATAAAAATTTATCCACAGGACCAAGATAAGACCACTTTTACCAGCCCTTGGGGTACATTTTCTTACAAGGTTCTCCCATTTGGCTTGTGTAATGCACCAGCTACTTTCCAGAGAGTTGTAATTGGTATTTTTTCTAATATGGTGAATGACTGTATGGAGATATTCATGGATGAATTTACACCTTATGGCATTGATTTCGATGAAGAATTGGCTAATTTGGAAAAAGTGCTCAAACGATGTATACAGTCTCATCTTTCTTTAAGTACAGAAAAGTTTCATATGATGATGAGCGAGGGAGTAGTGCTGGGACACTTCATTTCTTATGCAGGAATTTAGGTAGACCTAGCCAAAATCCAGGTAATTTTGGATATTCCAACTTCATCAACTCATAAAGAGGTAAGAAGTTTTTTAGGGCATGCTGGCTATTACAGGAGATTCATTAAAAAAAAATCCAAACTGGCTTCCCCTG
>JZKD02S1673597.1:295288-311292 GCA_000966675.3 Picea glauca | reverse complement strand
CCCAGGATAAATGCTGTGTCTCTTGTGAATGTGTATTTCTCAGTGATCTTGTTCTTATTATGCTCTTATCTAATGAAATGCAAAGAACTATAATAATGGCATAAACATTAACACCGTAGAGGTCTGATTCGAGTTCCGACAGACGTCCATTCCAGTATAGAGACCAGGGCGCATCTATTGGAGCAATTCCGAGCACATTCTGACGGTGGGTTATTCAGATCGAGTTTTCCAGCTGGTAGCGGTTACCGTATTTCGTTGGAATCGCACATTTCTGTCGATCTATCTGTGCATGCATTAGATTTGCTATCTTCTTATGATCACGAGTATTTTTGTTATTTGATTGTATTCCAGTACAGATCCAGGAGATTTGACTGACGTCTAGATTCTATTTTTCCAGTAGGCTATTGTATTTCCATGCTTGAACCATTATTATTCATGATATTGAGCAGTTGACATTCTATACTCTTGCATGCATCCTTTTATGATTGTTAAACACTAAATATGCAACATGCACATGTAATAACCCACATGCACCTGCAATAACCAACATGCAACCACAATAACCAAAGAACATCTCACATACACGGCTAAAACGCATCCAGAAACCCCCAGTGTATCAGATCTGCACACCATAGCATTAGAACAATAGCGAATATCTTGATCAGCCGGATCAGGGATATTTCATGTTGTCACTCTTGGGGAAAAGAGATACTATTGAGAAGCCTTGATAGGGGTAATGTAACCTTTAACTTTTCATACTTAACACTTTCCATCTATATTCTTCATGTTTTCCTATCTTTTGGGAATGGCTATTACATGTATCACAAAAAGGTCTATACTTCATTTTCCTATGAGAAGAAGGGGCTTGAATTCCCGAGGTTGATGCAATTGTAAGAAACAATGGAAAGAACATGTTATAAATTCAAAATTCAAAAGAACAATAAAGGGATATACATGATAAATTAAAATCCAAGGTAGCTTGAGCTCTACCCCCTCACTATGAGGCCATCACCCCAAGTCCTAATGCACTGAATGCATACCTAAAGAAAAGGACTTAACAAAGTCCCGATGTAATAAATGCATAAACCTCAAAAGGGGCTTGCAAAGAAAATTAATGAATATCAAAAGGCAAGATAGGGGTGGAAAGCAATAGTGCCAAGGAAAGGGTAACTCAATGCACCAAACACTCCCTCTACAAAAGCGTTCATGGAGATGAACATCACACGTGGCCTTGCATGTCAATGACACCATGACCATGAATTAAACCCAATGTCATACCACTCATTCACACTTACACTTTAATGGGTTTTTCGGGAAATGCTCCTCTACTTGGGTACTAGCACACCTAATAGAGTTTTATTATGGCCCTCTCATACTTAACTTCACAATTTGCATAAAGTCATAAGCTAGTGTGAATTTTGAAAAAGATACCTAATGTGAATTACTTGCATGGATTTTGCATTAAATTGTGGCTCACCTTTTATGATCCTAATGACTCTTGTATCCATGATGGTTGGTCTTACTTGATTCTCTAAACCCCTGTTTGATGATGGTGCACCCCTTGAGATGGTCCTTTGGAGGACATTGGTGATGTTTTCCTTGCACTTCATGGAGGATGCTACACCATTGATGATGAGCGTTGAGATACATGATGTCTTAGCATCCCTCACCACCTCCTGGATCTAGGACATTGCACTTTTCAGCTGGGATGTTTCATATGGAGCCTGACATGCAACCTAGAGCCCTTGATGACATCATACACCCCTTGAGGACATTGGAACTTGGATTGACGGTGTTGCCCTTGATGACGATAATATGCCTCTTTGGAGAGGTGATGAAGATTTCCTATTTGATGGCATCATGGTTTTGGCCTTGGATGTTGCACATGTGGAGATGACATCATACTTGAGAATGATGGACACATGTTGGAGCCGACCTAGCACTTGTGATGGCGAGTTGGCACTTTGTTGATGGGTGTGACCTTGATGAGGAGGCATGAATTTTAATGATACTTTGTACATTTTGGGGAGAGAGATGACTTTTGGAGCCTTTATACCCCACTTGGATATGATGTCACCTTTTGGGAGCCTTCTACACTCACACATGTGGGGTTTTTAGAGGACGGTTTCATGTTTTAAAAATTATATCTTTATCTTAGAAGATTTTTTTAGGGTAAGCCTAAACCCTATCCACCTTGTATCATGGACTTTTATGTTTTAGGGGCTTCTTAGAGAGGTGAAGTGCTTGGTTTCCTCATATAACTAGAGAAAGTGCTCCCTCATTTGTAAATCATAACTTGTGGAGGATTACTACTACTCTTCTCTTCTTTACTTCTCTTATACTATGGATGACTTATGCACCTTCTTTGGGAGATGATCTTTGGATGTTTTTTCAAGTTTTGATGGATGATTTTCATAGTTAGGGTTTCATGGATGATCATTGATTTACCTAGTAAGTGCTCTTTCTAAATCTTTGTTGGTTTATTTCTTGAATGTATTAAGTGTTAATGTGTTTATCAAAGTGGTGATAGTACATGTTACCTTGTATTTATCTTTAATAAATCTTGTCTTGAAACCCTAGGAAGGTTTGTAGTGGATTACCTTCCCTTGTTATCATTGATTTAAAGCTTGTTAAATAACACATGGAAAAATTATAGGGTTTGTAGTGGACTACTCTAGTTATTTTCATATATGATAGATTTCTAGGGTTTGTAGTGGACTACCCTAGTTTTTTTTGTATTGGTTAACTCCCTAAGGTTTGTAGTGGACTACTTTAGTGTGTTACTCAAAGCTTACATTTGTCTCCCAAGAAAGTTCATATTTTGACTGCATATGCCCAAGAGAAATAAATGACACTATTCTTTCTCTCTTCTAAACCCTAAATTCACCTCTTCATTTGTTGTCCTAGGGTTAGATTAGGGTTTGTTGCATTTTTCCTCAATTTCCAGTCATCATTGAGCTTGACATCTACGGTTTTATTGGCATATTTCACCTTAATGTACATATTGACATCATTTATTGCATTTTTGTTATAGTTTTCATCCCTTTAGGGCTTTACGTCTTGTATCTTCTAGGGTTGTTGTGTGTCATCTATCATTTCAGAAAGAATTTGTTAACTAGACCCTAGTCTAATTTTTATTTTCAACCCCATCCTATTGCATGCTTAACTTGTTTCAATGGCTGATTTATTTCTGTTGTTGTAACTTGACATATAGCTGAAGTAATCATATTTAATACAAGTTTTATAATAGCCATAGCTTTTCTCTTCGTTTGTAGTATTTGGGGTAACTCTTTGACTTACTTAGTATCATTAATTGTCCAAGATACTTCACATATATAAATCTGAAAATTGCTTCATTAAACCCAATGTTCCACCAAGTTTTTGGGATATGTGAGTGGGGAGACGCACATGGGAGGTGTGTGGAAGCACCTCCAAATTTTAGGGAAGTTCAGGGGGGGGATGTTAGGGTCCCTAGCATATCAGTCCTCGTCTCTAAAATTATAAAAATAAAAATAATAATGATAAAATCCCAACAATAACAATTCATCCCCTGCAAATTCATCATTGTTCAATCTAGTGGAAACGTTATAATCTTGCGAATCCTAAAATCCTGAAAACTTTAAGTTTGTTGAATTCTATGGGATATGGAATTCTACTTTCTCCATATGAAGTCTGATGAGGTTGGAACCACTCTCAAACATCATGAAGAAATTAAAAGTAATGTTAAAAATTTAATTAAAAGTGACATTCACTAAAATGAGAGAAGTGATTTGTTACGGTGACAGTGGCAACACTTCCATGATTTGTTACGGTGATAGTAGAAACACTTCCATGTTACACTTGTCTTAGCCCTTGCGAAAGGCTTTGCACAAAGGTGCTAGGTATTGTGATAATAGGAACTAAACATTTTTTTAGAAGTGAAAACTGGAAACGTGGAATATCTTCTACCAATGGTACCAATTCCTTTGCAGAAAAAGATGAAAGATTAATTTACCGGAGACACTATTCAACTTTAACTTTGCATTTAGAGAAGAATTATAAGTTCCATCTAACATGTTTATTCTTGCAAACCTTAGATCATTTTCATTCATTCATTTTGGACAAACTACGCATTTTATGAATATGATAACACCCAACTCCTTTTCTTTACTTATTTTAATGTTAGTATTATTTTGAAGTTAAGAAGACTAATTTTTCTTTTCCTATTCTTATTGAATCCCTTAGAAGAACCTCATCATTTTTCTGTAGTGAGACATGCACAAAAGCAACGTACTCTTTATAATATAGATGCATACAGGTTTTTAGATCACAAGCAATAAGCCCAAGATACACCTTGTTACTGCCCACTTATCAGAAAATCATATTGAATACATCATAGTTGAAAAAGTATACCACGTGGAAATAGTGGCACAGGCATTTTTGCCTGTACTGGGCTTTCCTAGACATCAAACTCCTAACAGATTATTACAGAAACAGATTAAAAAATCATTTAGAGTCATTGGCTGTCTAATTGATTGCAGACAATGTCAAATAACCTTTGAGAAAGGTATAAAATTCATATGAAAGGTTGTTAATGTACATGGCAACTATTACTCTATATATAATTTAACTTGTATAGGTGCCATGAGACAATTTTGGCCTTAGTGAGCCTTACATAATCATGTCAACACATGAAATAGGCCAAATTAATAGCAAGACATAGACTTGCATATGAAACCTATGTATATACAGTACAATGAGCCATATGCCATAGTAATATCCCTATAGTTAGTTAATTACAGATCAAAGCTATGACTGTTGAAATGAAACACAGCTCTGTTTCTCGAGTTTCTCAAGTTTCTTAAGTTGTATGACCTGCATTCCTTTGCTACGCTTGTCTCTAAACTTTCAGGACCACATACGAAAACACCAATATCAACATTCTCCCACTCATTTGAAACTTTCCCAAATATATCTGCATTCAAAACCATGTAAAAAAAAGTCAGTTCTTGAGACCCGTATTGATCAATGTAGCAATCATGAGTTTACATGGGGATAGTCATAATGCAATTGACATTTAAATGTTACTAACCATACATGAAATAATCTCAAACCTATCCCAATTAATCCCAACGCAATCGGCAAACGATTATTTCGTTTAACATTACAGGCCTGCCTAGATTGGCCGATATTTCCCGATTATTTCTTGATTATTGCCGATTTAATCTTTTTGAGATCCTCGCCCATTAATTGCTGATTACGATTATTTTATCTATGTTGCTAGCAATTGTTTCCCACTTTTATTCATATTATTTTATGGATATAGATAGATATTCCTTCAAACTTGATCTATTAAAATTTCTTATATATTCATTTTGCCTTCTGAAGAATGGCATTAGACAACGGTATGCCTATTTGGCAATGCATAATTCATGATTTTCTGGTTACTCAAGGCAGGCGAAGTACGGGTTCTCAGCTGTGACTATATCTTTAGTGGCAATGAAAATATAACTTATGTTGAACAGCTTTGAATCACAAGGTTATTTTCCCTAACATATAAGCCCACATATCGTACAGTGAAAGATAGGAAAGGTCGAAACACCATTTTGAAAGGTGATTAGGACTCAGAACTTTGGATGCAATAAAACATTTTAATCCCACAAAACAACAAGGTCCAGAAAGTCTGACGTTATGCAGTCCAAAAACGGATGGCTGAAAGATGAATTGAATTGATAGCCCATGTCAATTTAAAATTCGTATTAGAAAGCAGGCTTGGAATTTGACAACAATCACCCCTAACCATCTAGCCAAACTTTGATGACAGTTACAGTTATCACATTGTCATTCATTAAGGTTTTATAGAATAAATCAAATGTGAAGTGCTAAAAAATCAGACATTTTTGGACTCTGGACCACTATAACATGTTCTTATTGCTAATCAATTGCTCATTCTTTTCATGTAAAATTTAAATGCTAACTTATTGCTTTGTTTTGTGAGTGAACACTACCAAATTCGGGCGACTAAATTTTGGCTTTTACATATTGTCTCGAAGGATGAGAATAGTTAACAAAATAATATTGATATTAGAGAGTAGTTGGGGACAATTTAAAAAAATTACGCAAATAATTCAATAACAGTATTCTTTTATCGAGTTGCCACATGTTGGCTGATTAGACCAAAGTGATTTGGATGCAATGATTGGAAAATACAGTCTGCTTGAAATCCATGTCAGAATATTTATTGATCGTAGTAGAATGTGTGTGTGCATGCACGCACATAGGCTGCAGTCTCATATTATAAAGATGGTGTCCGACGTAAAATTTAATTCAGTGCTATTGATGAGGATAGTAACCTTAGATGTTGTTTGAATCTCAATTATGAATGGCGGCAAGAAGCATATTTCTACAGCATAAACCTGCTCCAAACATTGGAGAGATTCTTGCAGTCGGAAGCAAGTAGAAATTTCTTCTTAAATACAACTTTGTAGTATTTCATCTATAACAATATTTGCCATCCTTTACATCTTCTATGATACAAAAATGCACAGAATCAGAAAAAGTGAATCAAATGCATCCCAGCAAGAAAAACGAGCATCCTGATTACAGAGATTTATGCTTTCAACTAGTCTCATTTTCCAAGAAAACATCTTTATCATCACGAATCCTATTGAAAAAATAATTTTGAACAAAATTGAAGTTTGAAAGCCAAATATATAAACAAATAGAATGATGCAAAATCCAAGTGCAAGGGTATGGAGGTGGAAGTGTTTGAACTTTGGACAACCCTTAAAGCTCATTTTAGGGGCCATACATGCCCTCGAAGGCTCACCTTCAAGGCTATCTCAGTTTGAAGAGAGGCCACTGTTAGGTTTTACCTGTTTAGCTCTGTCAGTCTTCTCCACCGCACCAGGGTGCACACAGGAGCAGGTCTGTACAGAAGTTTGTTGGGTTCCTGTGTGCTGCAGAGCAGGAGGAAGCTGCAATTATGTAGGGCAAGAGAGGGCTTCAGTTCACTGCGGTTCCAAATTTAGTAATTGCCCGTTCAGTTCAGTTTAGTCAGACACATGCATGATCTATTCTTAGAGAAGTGCGCAGACCCCTAGGTGATTAGTATGCATGCATGAGAAGCTGAGTGAAGGTACAGATCCCAAGGAGTGTGCATGCATACATGCCACAGCCGTCCTCCAATTGGGGTGCATTAACGGAGGCATTGTTACCCATGCAAGAGGGTGCACTAGCTGTATTGATTAAAGTTAGGGTTTGAGGACACTTCTTGCACGTGTCCAGTTACATTGTATCTTCCCTCTTCATCCTAGTCCATCAAGGAGAAGCAGGGCACAACACTGTGGTAGTTCAAGAGTTTGTTTTGAGCTATAGCATTTTAGTTTATTGCTTTAAGATCTACGTGTTTGCTGTTCATATTATCAGCAGTCAGTGTTTGTAGGTTAACGTACTCTAGCTGTTATTTTAAATTGTGTTTTAAGTTTTTGGCTATTTATAATTTTAGGTTAAATTCCTGAGTGCAGAATCTGCTTATCATGGTCTGATTTTTGACATGATATCAGAGGATGTTTGCTGAAACATTCTAGGAATCTGTGTATGGATAGTAGGGCTTCTACCTGAGATAGAGAGTTGTCGGAAGGTTTCAAGGGTGGGATTCCTGAGATCTATGCTTGAGAAAAGCACTGTGGACTTGTGATAGGATGGTTCTTGGTTGCTGATCTGTTTTGTCTAGCAGTGTGTTCTAGAAGCAGTAGTATGAATACATTCAGTCTTAGATATGAAGACAGATTTGAAGGTCCCTCCAACTTCGTTCCATGGAAGTGTCGAGTATAGGTGCTGTTGGAGGAGCATGATCTTTGGGACTTTGTGGAGACCAAAGTTGTAAAGCCTATAGATCCTGTGCAATTGGCAGAATACAAAAAGAAGATGGCTAAGACAAATCGATTCATCCTCAACTCCACAAAGGATCACTTGATCCCTCACATTGCCAAGAAGACCACGGGTAAGGAGATGTTTGATGCTCTAGTCACTCTATATCAAAGTGAGAACATCAAATGGAATATGCTTCTGAGGAATAAGCTTAAAGCCACATAGATGAGCAAGACAAATACCATAGCCAGTTACTTGATGATGATTACTAAACTCCATGATCAGCTTGCAACACACGGATAAGTAGTCAAGAGTGAAGAGTTAGTACCCATGGTCTTGAATGGGTTTTCATCTTCATGGTAAACTTTGGCTGGGGTGTTTGTGCCCAAGATAAGCTTGCCACCTTTGAAAAGCCATGTGATGATTTCATCCACGAGAAGACGAGACTAGAGAATGTTGTAGGTATAGATGAGAAAAAGTAGAATCTAGCATGTTATCCCCCATTTTATATGAGGATTGCACATGTGATTTTCATCACATGACTCAGAGATTTGCAAGGGTGGAATGGTGATTCTATCCTTCCAAAGGTTGGGATTTTGGTAGAAGTTGCTTCTAGTGGATGTTGTCTAGGTAGGGGAGATTCATTTTGTCCTTGGTTGATGGCCATTACTCCACTTTCCATCTCATTTCCCCCTAGGTTCACCGGGATTCCCCCCATGAAGTGATCACATCATCTCTAACGCTAGGGGAGTACCTATCTAAGGTGACAATGGGTAGGTATTCCCATAGTTGTCTTACTTTTGTAGATTGAGTCGAGCTTTTCCCAACCTACAATCCATGCGATAACAAGGAGTTCAACGTAGCTTTCCAAATGATAGAGAAATTGGGGTTCTTCTTGATGGGATCCCTAATCCAGTCAACCACTAAGGCCAGATAAATGTATATTATGATAACATTTGTTGTCCACAAATTTTGAGAATGAATGAGATTAGAATAAAGTTTGGCAGCCAAGGCCTTTGAAAAGAGGAAGATGTGTTTAAGCCCCCAACCCCCCAACATTTTTGGGATAGCCAAATGTTTCCATTTTACCCAGGGGAGGAAATTTTTTTCCTTGGATCCAATCCATAGAAATCTGAAGCATACTCTATGAGCCTTTTCCAACACCCCTTTTGGTATCCAAGCTAGGGACATCCAATACACCGGGATGGCTTCTAATAATGACTTGACCAAAACCAATCGTCCAACACTAGTTAACCATTGAAAACTCTAGGATTGTAGGCACTTTTCCAACTTTGCAATGAGCCATAACCAATCCTCTTTCTTATAACAATTGGGTTTCAAATGAAACCCTAGGTATTTGAAACCCTCATCCAGATCTTGTGATAGGTAAGGGAAAAGGGAGACATAGTACTTAGTCTCGTCATCGAACTTGTTGATGAAAGAGAAAGATGATTTTTGGTCATTAATAACCATACCTGTTGCATGAACGAAAATCTCCAAGAGGCTCTAAATCTTCTTTGCCTCTCTTTGAGTCCCATTACAGAAAATAAGGACATCATCCACGAAGAGGAGGTGTGTTACAGATAAGCTTTGGGAAATGTTCTCCCTATGAAATTCACCTCTGTCTTTTTTAGTAGTCATCATCCTACTAAGGTCCTCCGCAACTAACAGGAAGAGGAGTGGAGATAGAAGGAATCCATGCCGAAGACCATGTTCCACCTGAAAGAAAGGAGAGGTTGCACCATTTATCAACACCGCAAAGGAAACCGTAGTAATACAGCGCATGATCCAATTAATGAATGGCACTTCAAAACCTAAGTGAGTGAGCAATACTCTGATATAAATCCAATTGACTCTGTCATAGGCCTTCGAGAAGTCAATTTTCAGGACTGCTCCTTTGTCATTTTTAACCTTTAAGTTGTGAATGACCTCTTGTGCGACACCAATTGCGTCATATATTTGTCAGCCTTTTAAGAACCCAAACTGCTCCTGTGAAATGGTCTTCGAGGGTACCCCTTTGATCCTTCGTGAAATGACTTTGACCACTATTTTATAAACAGTGTTGCATAATGAGATAGGCTGGAAATCATTCATTGAAGAGGGCTTGTCCAATTTTGGTATGAGGGCAATGAAAGTGGAATTGAAAGGCGCATGCATGTGAGCCTCGGAGTGAGATTCTTCCTCCACTTTCAATAAATCATTTCCAATATGTTCGAACAGTCCCAAGTAGAATTCAATAGTCCATCCATCAGGACCAAGGCTCTTGTCCTTCTGAAAGATGTGAAGAGTCTCTTTAAATTCTTCATTGGTCACCTCTCTCATAAGCATTCTATTGCCTTCATCATCGACAAACCGTGGGAAGAAGAGCACAAGCCTAACCGCATCACTGATAGAAGCTCTAGTGTCTACCTTGAATAGAGTTTTGAAGTGATTTTTCTCGAGAGTGGCCCGTCCTTCAAAGGAAGAGACATCTCTGCCATCTGAGCCTTGTCAAATCCAAATAGTATTGGTGAGATTTCGGCCTTTAGCATAGGCCTGAAAATTTTTGTATTCTCATCTCCACTCTCCAACTAGAGAGCCTTGCTCTTCAGTCTCCACATTGCTTCACTATCCTCTAGAATTTTTCTCTGATCTTTTTCTGGAGAGACGAGGTGCTCCTTGGATTCAAGAGAGAGAAAACCCACTCCTTCCGCCTCATACATATTATGGATCTCTATTTCAATCTCCACAAGGGCTTGTTCATCCCTTATCTTCTTCGTACGGGCCCATTCGTTTGTAGGTTGCTTTACTCGCTTGAGGTTTTCAGCGAATTGCACTGCCACCGGTCTACCAGAAACAACGGGGACCCAAATATCTTTTACCAGTTGACTATAGCTCTCCTCCTTAAGCCATCCTAGGTTAAATTTAAACGGGCTAGCTGGTTTGTTCATTCCTCCAGCCAATTCCAAAAAGATAGGAGAGTGGTTTGATTCCCCTCTGTTGCCCACCTATTGTCTTGACAGAAGGAGAGATTCCATCAAACGTTGGGTTAGAAGAAAACGGTCCAGTCTTTTAGCAATGCGATCCTCACCAGTACGCTTGTTCCTCCACGTAGGGCTAATCTCGATAGGGGATATGTCGCACATCTCTTGGCTTTCCAACAAATGGCTAAAGAAATCAGATAAAGGATCAGCTCTAGCCCCGGGCCCCCAAGCTTCATCCATTCCAATGGAAAAATTGAGATCTCTACCTAATATCAAGTCATCATGCTGAATAAAAGATTTCTTAAACAAGGTCTCCCAGAAACGGATCCGCTCTATATTAGCTCCATATATATTTAAAATTTTGAAGCCCATAGCTAAATCGACCGAAAGAACATCAACACATAGACCAGATTCGAAACCCCAACAATTGGTAACCTTTACAGATCAAGGGTTCCATCCAATAATTAAGCCACCTGAGCAACCTCTAGCATCCACTCCGATAAAATTCCAAGACTTCAAAAGAGAGATCAAAAGAAGAGAGACAACTTCCCCATCCCCCAAATTTTATTGAAGGAGGAATACATCCGACTGATTTAACTCCACCATCCTCCTGAGGGCCGATTTTTTTGAGGGGCTCGCCACACCTCGACAATTGAAGGATAGAAATTTCTGTTAGAAATAATAGGTGTGCACCTTTAACCATAGACAATATAGCAATATTGTCACCCAACCATAGGCCGAAGCCACCCCTAAGTACCTTAACCTTGACAGAGAATAATTATGGAAGCAAACCCTAGGACTAGTAACCAATCAATGTAGCGTACCTCTCTCCAGAGCTAGCACACAAGGCAGAAAGCCCAAACCATAACCAATAGAAAGTCCAAGCATAAACCGAGAATACAGGTTGTAGTAGCTGCAGCTGCAGCTACTCTCCAGGCTTGCGCACTTACCTAGTTTCTGCAGTGCACACTTGTGATGTCATGTTCCCAAGAGTAGGCCAACAGGGAGTGACTTAGTAGTCTATGTGTTCCTGTAGACTATAGTTAGGCACAAACAGGGAACAAGATGGAGAAATAAGGAGGAATTGATGGCTAAATGATGAATTAAGCCAAAATACTTAGGAAAAGTCACTTAAGCCTAAGTCAACGAAGAATTAGAATGAAAAGGTGCTAAAGGGGGACATAATTAATTAATTATTCACCTTAGGAGGAAAAGCGCCTAGCTTAAGTGAGGTCAATGGTGAATTAGATTGGGAAAGGTATAAAGGGAGGAATTTGACCTAATTCCTCATTATGCATTGTTATGATTTCATGTTGAGAGTTCCCAGAGGAGGAAGAGAGTCAACCTTACTGTTTTGTGGATTTCTGGAGGAAAACACCACCATTGATCGGTTTCGGTGTTGAGAGACACACCCTAGCCCATCGAAGATACCATCTAGGTATTTCACCATACTTTTCAGGAGTATCCATTGCAGAGTGCACAGCTCAACCAATGAGGGCGCAAGTCAGTTTGAGGGTTTGGAGAGCTGCACGAAATCCGAGTCCAAATTGTAGTTTCCTTCCAACCCATTTGAGATCTAGCCAGGGCGCTTCTATTGAGCCATCTATCGTCGGATTCTGACGGTGGAATCTTGCATATTGCCTCATCCAGCCATTTAGGGCACAACTCTTTCGGACAGACATTTGGGGTTGCATGCAGAGTATCAGAGAAGATCCGAGCAATTCCTTCCGACCCAATTCCACATTTGGTGAGACGATCGTTTTGAGCCATATAGCATCAGATTCCGTTGGTGGAAGCCTTTGGGGCTCATCCAGTGTCCTAGGAGGTCCGCAAACCCCCCAAGGGTCTAGATCCAGTGCCTCAGAGAACAGATCCGAGATCTGACACTCATCCATTTCAGTCTAGTGGCCAGGGCTCTTCTATTGGAGTAGTTTCCAGCGCATTCTGACAGTCCATTCTTCCAGACGAGTTTTCTAGCTGGTAGCGGTTACCATACTTCTCCGGAATCGCATATTTTGTCGATCTATCCGTGCATGCATCAGATCTTCTATCATCTTCTGATCACGGGTATTTTTATGCTATTTGCTTGTATTCCAGTGATGATCCATGAGATCTAGCTGATGTTTATATTCTATATTTCCATTAGGCTATTGTATTTCCATGCTTGAACCGTATAATACATGATATTTGGCAGTTGATGTTCTTTGCTTCTACATGCGTCCTTTATATGTTGTTAAAACCATAAATATGCAACATGCACATGCAATAACAAACATGCACATGAAATAACCCACATGCACATGCAATAACCATCAAGATCTCAAACATACAACTGAAACGAACCCAGAAACCCCCAGTGTATCAGATCTGCAAGACAGAACAATAGATCAATAGCGAATATCTTGATTAGCGGGATCAGGGATATTTTAGTGGTATCAAAGCTTTAGTCCTGCCAGCCTGTGACTAAAGACAATGAATACAGCAGAAGAACCAGATGGCCATGAGCATGTAGGTGACGAATATGTCACTTACAACAAGCGCAGGGAAAGAAGGGATAGGCCTAACTTTCCTCCCTTCCCTCCCAGTTCAGAGGAAGAGGAAGAGGCACACAGAGAAGAGCAGAGTGCGAAGCAGAGAGGAGGCTAGGTGACAGATATGAGTGACCAGAGGGCAATGGTAAGGCCCCCATGGATCCAGATGCAGCCTTCATGCAGGTTATCAGTGATATGCTAGCTAGTCAGCGGACCATGTCTCAATCTTTGGCTTAGGTAGCGGATAGACTAGCTATGGTAGACATTTTGGGCACACAAGCCCCACATGCAGCACAAGGGAACTCAGGGGCAGGCAGTAAACCCTAGTCACCCACCACACATACACCTCTGCGAGTAGGATTCCACGTCCGTTGTTTCCCAGTTTCTAGAGGGCACCCTAGGTAGCAGCACAGATACCGATAGCACAGAGACCGCCCACTCATGCAGAGGACATTGCAGAGTATCAGAGAGAGTATCTAGCATTGGGCCATGACTTCCATCAGGATATGACCTTAGTCGAGTATTGTGGACTCAGACTTAGGAACCGCCCCAAAGAGCCACAGAGGGGAGGACCACAGCAGCAGGGGCATAACATTGATTTCATCAGGAAAGTTGGTAAACTCACCATACCTTCTTTTGACGGATCGTCCAGATGCACTGCCAGAGCTTGGGTACAGAAACTAGACACCTACTACAAGCTCAACCGAATGATCGAGTCAGAGGCCATTAGTTTCGCCACCCTACACTTGGAGGGTGAGGCACACGAGTGGTGGTATCATAGATTGGTGACATTGGGTCACAGTCGCATCACCTCCTACAGAGAGTTCACAGAGAGACTCATGGATAGATTTGACAGGAGGGATCCAGAGATCCATTTCAGAGATCTAGCCCAGTTGAGACAAACTGGCACAGTAGAGGCATTCATCTCAGAGTTTTAGAGGGTAGCAGTGGCAGTGACAGACATATCCGAGCCCCGATTGGTCATGTTATTCACAGAAGGGCTCACAGAACCCTTGAGAGGATGGGTGAAGGCCTACCAGCCTCATACCTTGCAGGATTCCATTTGACGCACTAGAGATTTGGCGGATTCAGTGCCAAAAACTAAACCCTTCACCAAACCCTTTGTACCACAGAGAGACAAGGATCAGAGAATCCTCAAAGGGAATGGAAGGGCAAGCCCAAATTGGATGATGATATGCAACGGGAGTTGATGAGGAAAAAGCTTTGCTTCTCCTGCAGAGACCCTTGGGTCCCAGGGCATAGATGCATGGGAAAGGGACAGATCCACTACATTGAAGTGGAATCAGGTAGTGAGGAGGAGGATGAGGATGTTGAGGCACCGACTGACAGTGATTCGGAGACTGAGACCATTCATGAGCCAAAGCAGCAGCCGAAGAAACCTCAGATACCGGCCAGGGCACAGCCCAAAGAGGAGGCAAAACCTCGTAGAGAGGTGAAAGGGGGAACCATAGCCACCCTTTCAGGAGTACCCAGGTACAACACTCTCAGGCTCAAGGGCCTTATACAGGGGCAACGCATGATAGTGTTAGTTGATGGTGAGGCCACCCACAACTTCATAGTGCGTCCTTAGTAGCCAGGGGGGGATTACGCACGGAGGAGTTTGAGGGATTCCATGTAGCAGTGGCAGATGGATACACAATGACATGCCTGGATATGATCCCTAACCTAGGGGTCAAACTAGGCAACTACACCCTGACAAACACATTCTATGTAGTTGAGCTATCAGACACTGATGCCATGCTAGGGGTACAGTGGTTGTATTCATTGGGGGAGATTGGGTTCAACTATCAAACGTTGACCATGAGCTTCAAAGATGCCAGTGGATCACAAGTTGTGCTGAGGGGCATGTCTACAGGAGCACCTCGAGCAGTATCGGCAAAGAGGATGGAGCGGATCTTTCGTCACGGAGATGTGGCTTACACAGCAAAGTGTTTGATCACCACGCGGAAGGATTCTGAGGGTAGGGAGCATTACCACCCACAGATCAGAGAGCTTCTGGGTCAGTATGAGTCAGTATTTGGGCTGATACCACCAGGGAGACCGCCCGACAGGGGTTTTGAGCACATGATTGAGTTAGAGGCAGGGGTTACACCAGTTATTACAGAACCCTACAGGCACCCCAAGAAATTCAAGGACAAGATTGAGAAAGTAATCAAAGAATTGCTTTCTATGGGGCACATCAGGCCCAACATGAGTCCTTTTCATCTTCAGTCGTCCTGGTACTGAAGAAGGATGGCATGTTACGGATGTGCATCGACTACAGAGCGCTCAACAAGAAAACGATCAAGAATCGTTACCCCATTCCATGCATAKATGAGTTGATGGATGAGTTACATGGGGCAGTCTTCTTCACTAAGATTGATCTATGCTCAGGATACCATTAGATCAACATCAGGGAGCAGGACATTGAGAAGACGGCGTTCCAGTGCCATTTCATACACTTTGAGTTTTTGTTCATGCCGTTTGGATTGACCAACGCACCAGCCACTTTCCAGTCTTGCATGAATCATATCTTTAGAGAATAGTTGAGGAAGTACATCCTGGTATTCTTCGACGACATATTGATCTACAACAAGACATGGGATGAGCATCTAGCACATTTGGGGGAGGTCTTGGGTATTATGCAGGCACAGTCTTT
>JZKD02S1673597.1:172170-196302 GCA_000966675.3 Picea glauca | reverse complement strand
CCTTACACTTAGTTGACCCCATTGCCCAACCTTAGGCACTAGTCATTAGTTGACTTAGGGAAAGGGTTGCCTGACATATAGACTTAGGATTAAACTTGCATTGTTGCTTGTCATACTAGGCTAGATTTCCTTTTGGCCTATAATCAATTAAAACTAACTCCTAGAACACTTGTAATTAAAATTAACTTAGTAACTTAGGGACAACCCCCCTTGGCTTCCCTAGGAGTAAGCCTAGACGGAAGAAGTTCCTGTCAAGGTGACAGTGTGGACATGAGCTTAGACATTGTGTCTCCGAGGGCACACTAAGTGAGCCGGACTTAGCTCACGTTTGCAAGTGTGCATTAGGGCGACAACAGGTCCAAAACAACAATTTAATTGCTAGTATTGACATAATCAAAATGTCAATTTTTGTAAAATTAAGCAAAATGGTTAGAGAAAAGATGGGAGATGATGCCTAAACCTCTAATTAATCCATCCTAATCCTTTTCTAACCCTCATTCCCCCTTTCCACCTAGCCACCACAACTTAAAGTTGTTCCCCCTAGGGAAGTTGCGCCCCCCTCCTTGAGGAAACTAAATAAAATGAAAAAATAAAGGAAAGTGGGCCCTCTCTCCCCTAGTGTGCCTCCCTAGAGCCTCCAAATCACGCCTTTGACCAAGAAAATGCTTGCCAACTCATCGCCCACTCACAATCCAAAACCCTAACCCTAGAGTTGCACACCCCTCCTTGAGATGCTCACTCTAGCTCTTGATTTGACACTTGGAAGAGATCCAAGAGTGGTAGATCTAGCTCCCCAAGTGTAAATGAAACCCCTCCCCTCCTCATTTCTCACCAATTCTTTTGCTACTGTTACTATGCTTAAATTTCTCCCATCTTTCTCTCTTGCTCACTCTTGCTCATTTATTTTGGAGAGGATCTTGTTGCAAGTATTTGCAGCAATATCCTACTTTGGATTAATAGAAAAACTTTATAGGCCATTGATGTGTGAAGAGTCCTCTTTGTGCATCTACTATTTTGGGAGGTGACTTGTTCTTTATTTGTTTATGCATTCTATTTACATTGAGGTAGGTTAGCAATAGTATTATTGTTAATTTACATTGAGTATATTGTTTATCTTGCAAAGTATTTTGTAGATTTGACATATATTCTCATATCTCTCTTTCTTGTAGCTTGTTAACATTTTGTAGGTCATTTCTAGTGTTGGGAAAGGCAATTTCAGATCTGGAAAATACCATTTTCACCTCTTAAACTTTTCTGCAATTTATTTCTGCTATTTCCTTTCATATTTTGGGCATACTAACACTTAGAATAGGTCATTTAAATTTAAAATACTTGTTGTAATTTACTGTAGAAACTTTCTGTGTAAAAAGCAAAAAATTTCTTAACATTTGTGTCACTTTTGCAGCATTTCCAGCAAACTTTTGTTTGTTGGTTTTTTCCAGGTTAGTGACCAAGGAGGTGTCCAAGAGGCCATTTGGGGCCACAAGAAGATAGAGGTCAACCTCCCAAAGTTGGGTAACCAATACCCTCTCTTTCTCTTCTATTCTACACATTGTAAGCAAACCCAAGAGAATCCCAAGGGCTTTCCTTCTCTCACTGTAATAATTTTCTGCATTTATTTTTTTTACAAGTTGCCTACACCTTGGTGAGAGCTTGGCTAAGCCAACCTCCAAAAACGTAAGGCTAGGAATTAGTTTTCATTTTCAGCAAGTTATTTTTTATTGTTTGCCCCACTTGTCATTAGGACAAGGTTGAGAGGCTAGGATTTTCCTTCAAGTTTTTAGCATTTTTTTTAATTCACCCACTTGTGCACAAAACCAAAAGGCTTTGTCCTCCATTTTGTACAATTCTTGTGGTTGTTAGATTAGTTTTGATTTCAATCATTTATTTTTCTCTTGTTTGCCTACACCTTGGAGTGAGCTTGGCTAAGCCAACCCCCAAAACCGTAAGGCTAGGCTAGTATATGGTATTTTCTTCTTTCATGTGCTTAATGGTCTAAAATAATCTAGATTTAGAAGTAACCATCTTATGCTAGTTTAGGCCCATGGAGGCATTACTTTTTTATGGTGCTTATCTTGCTCTTTCTTTTTTATTGTAAGTCATATTTTACTTTTAAGTACTTTGCTTTTAAGTTATAATCTTTCAAGTACTTTCTTTTATGTCTTGCAATCCATTTTTATAAGCATTGTATAATCTTGTTATTTCTTTCAAGCATTTGAGCTTCTTGCAATTTCCTTTTAAGCACTTTACATTTCAAAGTCTTAATCTTTCAAGTACTTTCATTGCAAGCACATTTTATCTTACAAGCACTACATTGCAATCACCTTCAACTAATCTAACTTAAGCTCAATTTACCTTAGTCTCTTAGGGCCTAAAATCTACCTAGTTTAATAGGTCACCAACCACTGTCTCAACTTTGCCAACAAAAAGGGAACTTAAGGAAGAAGCGGGGGGTGCTAGATCGGGGACGGTCTCACGGCACTAGGTGTCGTCCCTGTGGAGTACTTTTGTTCCTGGATTGACCTGTGAAGCTAGGGTGTGGCCTTGTTTGCCTCACTTATTGAGCACCCAACAATTCTTTTGGTACAAGCGGGGAGAGTGCTTGGGTTGTCACTTAGTCTAGGATTCACACTTCACATTAACAACTTAACTAATTCTAATCAATCCACTTAACCTTGGCAATCTACATTGGTATCTTTATGGTTTATGCTTAAGTTACATTGAAAACACTTTACTTTTACATCTACATGCAATTTTACTTTAAGCATTTTGTGGGTTTGACTAAGTGAACTAAAGTTGTGCATCCTTTGGAGGCTTCTTCATTGCTTGGGGCTTGTTGTTGTGTATGCCGGTGAAACTTCCCCTTGAGTTGCGCATCCTTTGGAGGCACTCCTGTTTGGGATAGTTGGCTTGATGTGTTGTGTACTACTTTCTTTTTGAGAAATATCTTCTTTACCTGCACTTTCAAGTTTCTTTACAAGTTAGTTGCAAGTTAGTTGCTTTGTTTTGTATAATTTGTATCTATCAAATCTTCATTGTTCTATCTCTTAGTTTACACTTTAACTTTCTAGATAGTTGTTTCTTTCATTCTTTTGTATCTAGTCTTAATTGTAGAATCTTGTATCTAGTTTTATTTTGTAAATTTGGTTGTAATCTTTGTAAAATCTAAACTCCTTTTAACATAGTTGACCCCTTGCCAAATCTTAGGCACTAGTCTTAGTGGACTTAGGGAAATGACTTCTTTTGCATTTAAAGTCTTGCACTTTGCATTGTTGCTTTTGCATATAGGCTAGATCCCCAAACCTTTAATCAACTAAAATCAACTCCTAGACTTAACTCTTAATTTCACATAGTAATTGGGGTCTACCCCCCCTTGGCTTCCCTAGGAGTAAGCCTAGATGGAAGAGGTTCAAGTCGAGGTGACAATGGGATTTGAATCTAGGCATTGTGCCTCCAAGGACACACTAAGTGGGTTGGACTTAGCCCACGTTTTCAAGTGTGTATAAGGACGACAACAAAAGGATTTCAAGGTCATTTGCAGTTTTAGTGGGATCATACATGAGCCTATATTTCAAAGAATTTTTATCAATGACCATGCATTTACAATCATCAAATGCTTGTTAGTAGTTTCCAGGTGGCATATTATGGAAGCACATACCTTTCGAGGCACTACCCTTATGGTTGACTGAGAAATATTAATATTTCCCAGTAACGAACGGTTATAACATGTGCTATGGTGCTTTCAAGAAAGGCATCCAATGCAAAGTAAGCAATCCATGCCCCTATCATTAGTTGCGATGGTATACTTCATCATTTTCAGTATATGGATGACCCCATGATGGTGTTTTGGTTAGGAGGGTGTGTGCTACATTCCCCCTTATGTTATTTGGACATCATCACCACCGTTTTTGCACTCCAGCAGCTATATAATATATTTCTTTGATGAGCAAAACATATTGGGTTCATGTGTGAGCTTTCTAGTGGATGTGACACGCTCTTGCACTTTTTGAGATTAATGTCTATGTTCTACTAAGGTTTTAATCATTAATTATTTAATTCACACATGCTTCATTGCTAACATGGGCGCTCGAGTATTTGTAATCATGTATTTACTTGGAAATCAACATTTTATGAAGACATTGTGCTCTAGGTGAGGCAAACCTCTTTTAGCACATATGTGGAGGTTATAAATCATTATTTTATTAATATTCGGCGTGAGAGAGGGGGCGGACTCATTTAAGGATAGATTGAATCCTCCATTACCTCTTTGTAGACACATGCATGCTCACTTGATTCACTATTTGAACATGTGATAGTTGTTAGAGGGTTTGACCAGCAGGTTTGACTTGGAAAGTGAGCCAAATGGTTAAAAATAGAAAGTTGACTAGCTGTTACAGCTATTTTGGGACAGCATATGACAGTTGGCAGCCACTACTTTTCCCTCTCTTGGATCGATGGGACACTTGGCAGCTAGATCTCATGGAATCTCTTCATTTTTCTCACACATGCCAAGTTGTGATTTACTATTTTTTGGAGAGGTCAACCTTTAGAGAGAGAAACTAAGCCCTCTCATGAGTGATTCAGACTCCTTACTTGGCTATTACAAAATATTTTTTATGTCTATGCGGCACTAACATCAATATTTTAATATTTTCTCCCTAATTAGTTAGAAAAATAACATTATTTTATTTCAAGAGGGTTTGGCACTTCCTCTATTTGAAGAGACCCCCTCTCATTTGTAATGGTTGTTAGAGGATTGAAAAGAGAACTCATATTACTATTGTCTATTGTCTATTTCTTTTTGAACATTGTGGATGGCTGAATGAAGAAAATTTCTTGAGTATTTAGCTACAAGTTTTCCCATATCAATACTCATGGGATGTTGTGATCACTAGAAAGGACAAGCTATAAACCAGGTAATATCATATGTTCTTTTGGTGTCTATCATTGGAATTTCTTGTTCAGAAAAATGTTATTTTACACTTGATTTCATTGTATGGAAAGAAAGTCTTGAAAGGAACTAGAATTATTTGCTAGCTATGTTAGTAGTTTCATTTTTCATCTTCATAATTTTATAACAGCAAGGATTTGTAGAGATCTACACCTACAGTCAGTGGTTAAAATATGAAAAGATCCTTGGGTTTTTCTCTCTTTTGACCCCATATGCCCAATACATGTGAGGTACTTCCAATGTATATGGAGTGGATCACCTCTTTGAATAGACAAGCAACTTTACATGAACCTTTGGTTCCATGTTAGAGAACTAGTCAATTCACTGGAATCCAAGAATATCTCATAAACTTGGGTAGTAGTTTCTTTCTAGTCTCATGAGTTTCCATTAAGAAAATAATGTTTGGAGACTTGTATTTCTCCTCTTGTTGGTTTCCCAATGAGACAAACTATATTAGTTTGGAAAGGATTTAATAGTGTTACCACTTGTTACCACACAAACCAACACCTTTAGTTTAAAGTCCCAAAGATAGGGCACCTTGTGTAACTTAGGAGGTTGGCCACTATCACCTCATCAACAATCCTCTGCACTTTAGGCTAGGATAAATGGATTCCTAACCAATGAGGGTTTCCCTATATGGGTTATTAGGCTCAATGTTTATGAAGTAGTAGTGAGAGTGAAAGAGAGCTTAGCAACATGAACAAAATGGAAAAATGGAAATTGATTTAAAGTGGTTGGGGAGTGGTGAAGACCAATGCCTTCAATTGCTTGGGCAATGGGTCATGTGAGAAATTTTAGAGGGTGGTTCTAAAGGAAATTTAGGTTGGCTGAAGCAAATTGACACTATTCAGATCACTCCTAGCGCCTTCAAATTTAGAGTTCTTGATTGAAAGGTTCTTCTCGAGGGAATGGTGAAACAAAAGGGATTAGCTAGGAATGGTCTTTTAGATGGTTTTATGCATCCAAAGTGGGAAATGTAATGATATCAAGCATGTGTTTTTGGATTTTGGATTTTGGGTTTTTTCAGAAACATTGAAAAGTTCTTCTACTAGTTATCTTACTTTTAAGTATGATCATTTCAAAGAATAGAATGTTGTAATGGTCAATCATGGCACTGTTAAATTTTGAATATCTAAATATGTCATGAAAAGTTTATAAATTTAGTTCAAAATTTATTTGATTCATGTACAAGGGCTGAATAATTTACAATCAGGACTAAGTCACATTGATAGCAAGAGCATTTGTTTAAAATATTGTATTCTATACATGGTGATAATATAATTCTTTTACTTACCCAAACAAAAGAAAAAAGTTCCAAAGTCTTTTTGAAAGGCCCATCCTTTAGAGAGTTGTGTTTTTGGCGATCTTGGATACCATAAGGAAAAGTAGTGGTGGTTTTTGTTTGTACTTTGTCTTACTACTATTGACCGCTTATTCAACTAGGGGGTCAACTCCATGTGCCATGAATAGATGCATCATCAGATGCTAATATGTTGAAGACAATTTGGTTCTACTGGACAATTTATGCCTCCAACACATATTTTTGTAAACGGAATTTCTGCACCCCTGTGTGGGTTAATAATGTAATAAGTCTGCATGGGTCGTAGTTAGGTCAGTTACCTTGGGATTTCTTTATTAGGAGAGTTCCTTTCATCGAGGGTTTTTTATCCTCAGGTTATTAATTGGACTTTTCATCCTTATTAATTTCCCTTGAGTTTTTCCCTCCCACCAACAATAATTCTTCCAAAGTGGTGAAAGGTGTTCTAATGGGGTTATCCTCTGGTAGCTATTGTTTAGGAATGATGTAAATGACCATGTATGACAACTTAGAAAGTTTCGCGGAATTCCGTCGAGTTTAGATAAGTTTTTTTTAATTAATTAAATTTTCCTAAGGTTGAAGGTTTAATTATTTAATTAATTAATTGTTTTTGAGCAAATATTGTAAAAACTAGGTCCTTGGGTTTTTGATAGGGGTATTTATGCTCAAAAGAAATGGAATGAGACCCCCTACACCCTTGGACCAAGTTTCAGCTCAGTCGGACAACTTTTGCTAGGTGTTTGTTCACCAAGAATCTCAGTTAGTCAAAACAACAATTTTAATTGCTAAATCATGACATAGGAAAAATGTCATTTTTGTAATTTTGAGAAAATGGGGTAAAGTAATGATGGAAAAGTGTGAGAGATATTTTTTCTAACCTTTTCCAACCCTCACATCACCCCCTTACCTAGCCATTAAGCAAAAACGTCACTTTTCCTAGAGTGGTGTGCCTCCCTTTTAGAAAGTCTCCAAAAAGTGAAAAAATAATAAAAAAATTAATGGGAGACTTATTATATCCCTTGGTGTGTCTCCCTAGACCCTACAACTCATCATTTCACTTATCAAAGCCTTTCCAACTCACTCCAACTCATTTCCACTTCATCCATCCATGCCAACACCCTAACTTACTAAAACCCTAAAAGTAACTTTTCTTTGATGTGTGACACTTGTAACTCATCCAAGAGCGGTAGATTTGTCTTTCCAAGTATAAATAGAACCCCTCCCTCACTCATTTGATACCATATCTTGAACTATTGTTATACTACTGGATTTTCCCTTCATCTCTCTCTCTCTTGTTCATTGTGCTTTTTTTCCATTTTCCTCTTGAGAGTGTTGGAGCAACATGTTGTTACAAGACTCTCCTCTTGAGTAATAGAAAGGCTTTGGAGGATTTGAAGAAACAAAGAGTATTCTTGTTGCTTCTTGCTACTATTGAGGTGATCTTCTTCTATTTTTCTCTCTCATTCTTGCTTCAAGTTTATAGATCTAGAGTAGAAGCTCCAAGCAAAGTATTTTGATTGGATAGATTTGTGGTAGTATTATCATAGATCTACTGAAGTGTTCATTTGGGTATTTCAAAGTATTTTGTTTTACCATCTAAATATACTCACATTCTATCTATTTTTGTAGCTTTTCTCACAACTTTTGCAGGTTTACCTCTAGGGTTTTATTAGGCTAGCCTCAAGGAAGAGTCTACTCTTAAAGCCTACCTAAACTCCATTACTTTTCAGATCTGATTTCCTTACTCATTCTCTCCATATTTCAGTTTGCTAACTATCATAGATAGGTCACATTAAATCTACTTTTATTGGGATACTTGTATGTGAATTTTTTTTGCATAAAAACAGAAATTTTTCTTGACTTGCGGTGTGTTGTGCAACATTTCTAGCAAACAATAGCTTGTTGGTTTTTGTAGGTTCTTACCAGGTATAAGGGTTATGTTGCCCACTTTCGGTCATACAACACCTCAAGAACTTCTCCATTGATTGGGTAACAAAAACTCACCCTTTCCCTTCTCTTTCCAGCATTTCTAAAGTCATTCTATTGCTTCCAAACCCTCTTTGGCACAACAAAGGTAGGATTGTCTCCACCTTGTGCCATTGTGAGTGGTTTTGTTTCTTGCTTTTCATTTCAAGTTATTTTTTTAATGGTTGCCTACACCTTGGGTGAGACATTCTCAATATCATATGGCTAGATTAGTAATGTGTTGATGATTTGTTTATGCTTATATGTTTAAAATTCTCTAGAGGTAGATATCATACACATACTAGATCTTAACTTAATCCCTTGGGGCATAATATTACTTACATGCTATAATCTTTCAAGTTTCATAACACATGTTCTAATGCAATATCACATGGTTTAATGCAATGATGGTGGTTTAAGAAATAATCCTTTTAACTTGCAAATAACTTATCTTTAAAGCCATTTTCCATCATCTAAGTTTGAAGTATATGTGGGGCATGTTTATGGTGTAGGGACACACTCTTGTTTCAGCAAGTACTTTTCATCTCTTAGCACTTTTTATTAATGCAATAAAACTCATGGTTAAGTGGTGATGAGCTAAAGCATTTTCGTCTTTCTATGGCAAGCTCTTCTTGTCCTTTAAAAACATTCTTTTCTTTCAAGCTTGCAAACTTTCTTGGTTAAGTAAATGGTGTAAAAATAACTTGTTCTTTTCAGCAATCCATTATACATGCTTCATTCTTAAGATTTAAAACACATCTTTGGGGTTGATTAAAGTTTCGGTTTTATCACTTTTTCACTAATTTTGGACAAGTAAAAGTCACTTAAACACTCTCAAACACCTTAAAAAACTTAGTCCTTAGGCATAAAAACATTTTAGACTTAATAGGACACCTAAATTCTCCATCTTCGCCATCTAAAACGGGGTTTGAGGAAGGCAACGGAAGGTGCTAGGTCAGGAACGGTCTCACGGTGCGCGACGTCCTTTCCAAGAGTACTCGGATCTTTAGGGTTGACCTATGAAGCTAGGGTAGGCCTCGTTGCCTCACTTCTTGAGCATCCAACAACCATTTGGTAATTGGGGGAGGAGGATTTTGGTTTGACACTTAGTTAGGGTAATAAAATCTTTAATAATCTTTAATCAACTTTAATCCACTTAGTGTTTTAGGCATCAATCTCTTAGGTACATCTTATGGTTGTTTAAAACTTTACTTGCAAGCACACATCTCTTTCATTTTTACATGCAAGTACACTTCTTTGTGGGTTAATTATCTAAGTGCCAATATTTTAAGCATTGTTGAGCACTTGTTCTTTCAAGCTTTCCATTTTATTTGTTAAGTGTTCTTTATGGTGTGATCCTTCAAGAGATAGCGCATCCCATTTGGAGGCATCTTCTTATTGGGTCTTGAGTGTTGATGTTGCCATTGAAAAGAAGTCCAATAGAGTAAGTGCTATTGGGGCATGCTTGGCTTAATGTGTTGATGATATCCATGCTTTGAAATCCTTTATTTCCTACACATTAAAACACATGGTTAAATTGCCTTTTTGTATCTTTATATTTCGTAGTTCTTAGATATTCTTGTTGTATCTATTGTATCATCTATTCATCTTGTATCTAATTGTGGATTTGTATCTAACATTGTTGCGAAGTAATTGTAATCATTGTTTTATTTGTAAGTCTTTTGTAATCAAACTTCCTCAAACATTAGTTGACCCCTTTGCCCAATCTTAGGCACTAGTCTTAGTTGACTTAGGGAAGGGCTTGCTTGACATAAGTAAATCTTGCATTTTGCATCGCTGCCTTTGCATCATAGGTTAGTATTTCCCCCCAACCTTCTAACTAATTAAAACCAACTGCTAGAATATAACATTAATCATATCTAGCAACTAGGGTCTACCCCACTTGGCTTCCCTAGGAGTAAGCCTAGACGGAAGAGGTTCAAGTCAAAGTGACAGCGTGGGCTTTGATCCTAGGCATTGTGCCTCCAAGGACACACTAAGTGAGAAGGACTTAGCTCACGTTTGCAAGTGTGTATAAAGATGGCAACAACTACCATCTTCTTTCTTTGATCTATGATATGTAAGGTAACATTTGAAGGTTCTAGATAAATGCTTGTAATATTGACTAGTTCCAGTTACTACCTTACTTAGAAACTCAAATTCATGCCAAGTATCTTTTTCTCAGGATGTAATTTATATTAAAAGATATTAATACCTAGTGATAAATGCCTTCCGTTTTTCCGTATTGGAAGGTTCTTGTCAAATGATTTCCCTTTTTTTCAACTGGAAGGTCTTTCTCAAAGGATTAGCAATAAAAAAGAAACCACCCATTTTCTAACTTTGATGGTCCCTAGAATAGATCCATCTTATTGTTCGACAAAATAGAGTATTTCTACAGGATGAACACCTTAAGCAAATGCTTACACAACCAGATCAAAGATATGTACACCATTGTTTTACTGTTGTTAAAACCCTCTAAGAAAGAAAAATTCCATGGCCTCAACCAACGTGACCACTTCAGGAAACATATTAATGCAAAAGAAAATTTTGTATATAAGAGTTTCTAACAATCAATCTTTAGCAAATGACCCTCCATAATCTTTAATTAGAGATCATGAACCAAGGCTAAGCCATGGATCAATAGCCATTAGTATTGAGGAGAATATGATCCATCAGATCACTTTATGTCTAAAACATATTGTGACCATTGGATTACATACATACAAATGCATACTTATGCATACTAAAGAAACACACTTTTACCTAAAGACACATTGGACCAAGTTGATATTAAGTAAATCCTAAGTGTCTAAATATATTAACATCCCCCCTTAAGTACAACTTGGGATAGAATTGAAGGATTTACAAAGGTGACACAATAGGATAAGGAAGGAGGAATTATATCCTATCCCCTTTTAATGAAAACTTCATGAATTCCTAACAAAGATAAAAGTTTGGAAAACTTCACTTCTATAAGAGACTTTGTGAAAATGTCTGCAACTTGATCATGTGTAGGGAAAATGAGCACTTCAAGACGTGATCGTGGATGAACTTTCTGATGAAGTGCATTTGTAGCTGAATGTGTTTTCTACGTTGATGTTGAATTGGATCTTTGGCGAGCTTGATGGCACTATGATAGTCACACTAGAGGGTGGTCAGATGTTGTCGCTGGAATCCAAAATCTAAAAGGATCTGTCAAAGCCACAAAGCTTCTTGAATTGCATTAACCGTTGCTCAATACTCTGCTTATGCTGAATAAAGAGAAAAAACTTGTTGTTTCTTACAAGCCCAAATGATAAGTTTGGAAGCAATACTAAATAGTAAAAACATAACCTGCAATAGACTTTCGATCATCAAGGCCACCATCCAAATCAAAATCAATGAAACAAACCAATAATGGATTCCTCCGTGAGTTGTAATGTATCCTAAACTAAAATGTACCCCAGATATACCAAAGTATCCTTTTTGTTGTTTTCCAATGGATTTCATGGGGTGTTTGCATATATCGGACAACAAGATCAACAACAAAGGAAACATCAATATGGGTATGGGTCAAATATAATAGGCTACCAACTAACTAACAGTATAAAGTGGAAACGACTTTAGAAGTAGTATAGGTGGCAGTGACTTTGACTCCATACAAAAAGGGATAAGGGGTTGGTTTACGATCTTCCATGTGAAAGCAACAAAGGTCACATGCATACTTAGACTAGGAAAGGGAAATTCCTTAGTTTGCAATACTAGGAGGCCAAGGAAATAATGCAAAAATCCTAAGTCTGTCATTTCAAATTTTTTCTTAAGGTTGGATTTCACATGGGTTAAAATTTTAGGGTTACTACTAGTGAGCATAAGGTCATTAACATAAAGAAAAACTATTATGAGATGACTTTCCTAATTTCTTGGTGTAGACATTGGGGTTAGAATGACATCTAAAAAATCTAGTGTCCAGAAGAAAGCTATCCATTTTAGCTTACCAAGCGTGAGGAGCTTGCTTAAGACCGTAGAGAGATTTCTTAAGGTGGCATACAAGGCTAGAGTCATTCTAAACATAGTCAAGGGGTTGTTCCATGTAGATTTCTTATTCCAAATCCCCATGCCAAAAGGCGGATTTAACATCCATCTAATGGACCTCCCATTTATGTGAGGAGACAAAGGATAAAACAAGGAGGATGTAATTCATTTTGGCTACAGAGGCAAATGTTTCATTATAGCCAATTCCTTTAAATTGAGAGAATCCTTTGGCAACTGACTGGGCCTTATGTCTTTCAACACTTCCAATTGATGCATACTTAGTTCTGTACACCCATGTACATATGACAAATATTCTCCATTAAGGAATGATATTCTTCATTAATTGTTGTGTCCCAATCTAGATGGCTAGAAGATTCTACAAATGTTTCAGGATCATGAGTCTCTGAAACTTGAGCCAAAAGAGAGGAGGCTCCCTGGAACTCTGAACGTGTATGACATTGATTTATAGGATCACCGACAAGATCACAAATTACTTCTCATTTTGAACGGACCCATCTGAGAAGTTGTGGTGTTGGTGCAAGTTCATGTTCAATGGACTCAAATGGAGGAAGGTGAGCAAGAAAAGGTGGATTTTCATCCTCACTACCATCATCTAAAGAAGAAAACAAAATAGGATCAGAAGATGGCACAAACTTCAAAGATGGATCACAATCCAAAGATGGAAAAAATGTCGAATTATGCTTGCAAGATGAGAGATTTTTATCAAATATAACATCTCTTTTAACAATTATTTCATTTGAATGAAGGTTGAAGAACTCTATAACTTTTTATATCTTCATAATATCCAACAAAAATGAACCTCTCAATATTAGGCTGTAAATATTTCCTTTTTTCATCGAGAGATTGAGCCTAGGCTTCACTACCAAACACATGAAAGTGGCTTACATGTAGTTTAATTTTACTCTGTGATTCTTTCATTGTTGTTTTTTTTAAATCCTTTGTGGGAGTGAAATTTACTATGTAATTGTCAAAATTAATGGCCTCCGCCCAATAATCAATACTTAATCCCTTAGTGGGTCATATAATTTCCCATTTCCTTTAAGATTCGATTATTTCTCTTAGGAACACCATTTTGTTATGGTGTATATGGAACAACATGTTGCATTTAAATGCTTTGTGCAGTGTCGTAAGTTGTGAATTTGTCGTTAACATATTCGCCTCCATTATCTATTCTTAACCTATGAATTTAATGTCTAGATTGTTTTTCTACAAAGGCCTTTTAGGCCAAAAACATGTAAAAAAATTCACTCTTAAGTTTTAAGAAATAAGCCCAAGTGTTTCTAGAGAAGTCACCGATGAAAGTTAAGAAGTATGTGAACTCAGAGAAAGAAAAAGAAAGATGTGGACTTTTATCCCCATTTTGTGGATAACTAAGGAGATTATGTCTCGAGGCCCTCAGGTTGCAGATATGGAATGCTGAGAGACTAGATGACCAACAATATCCTTTTACACAAATGGAGACCCTTCTCACCACCATAGAGGTCGCATATTTTCAGATGGAATCCACCACATAAGCTAGCTTTCAGAAGGAAGTGGGCCTTGCTCCATGAGGTACAAGTCAGTATTATGGTGAGCATCATTTCAATATTTAAGGCATTGAAGTATGTTGTATCTTAGATTGCTTTAGATTTCATGATATATGCTTGGACATTATGCCTTTTTTCCTGCTTCACCTTGGTGGTTGACATTGTGCCCTAGTAAGTGGTTTTCCTTGGGGATGGGTTTGCTACTAGGAACTCCCTTGAAGAGCCATCATATTGTTCTAGACCATAATTACCACTTTCCATCACTATTTCCCCCCATTTCCTTATTTCTTGGGATTTTAGGGTGTATTGACCCAAGAAGGGGTTGTCCCTCATATAATGGGAAGAAAGGACTGAAATCCCAGAGGGATTGATTTTGGGTAAAAGATAAAATCCTATGTATGAACCTTCTACATGCTTCACTCAGGGATCACCCAAGAAAGCAACGAAACACTTATCTGTAAGAAAAGGGGGACCACAAGAATAATGATTATGAATGATTAAAAGGTTAGTTGGAGGATAGGAGGTCTCATCACGAGCCATCCTATCATGATCATGGATATATAATGGTATGACATTACCATCATCCGGTCACCAAGACAGGGTAATGGCTCTTAGTTGCATGACTAAGAGAAAGGGGGTCTCATCATGAGCCAACCTTCTTATTTCCACTAGGTGTTTGTGGGTGACACTATCATTATCTGGACACCACACCAGGACAGTGGCCTTCAAATTTTTCTTAGATTTATGAAAGAAAGAAAGAATGGAAAAATAATGGGCTTGCAAAAAGTGCATTGCAAACGAAGGTACCACACACCCTCTACAAAGGCACCCATGAATGAGACACTACGACCTCTTGTATGTCATGAGCCCTATACCCATTGAGTCTTGACCCTAACCACTTCACCCACTTTACATGGCTTAGAGAGGGATCTCTTTGAAACTCTCATTGACCTAGGGCAAAATCTACCCAATAGGACACCTCGTCAACACTCCCATATTCATGTTTGACAAGTCACATAATGTCTTTGAGGACTTAATTGTTTGACATAGTGATCTTTGATGCACATGCTTAGGTGAATCATTTATTGATTAGATTCACTTATCATGATGCTATGAAATGAGATCCTTGGAGGGTGTGCTTATTTTTCTTTGCAAGACCTAGTTGGTGGACAGTTTTGGAAGAACAATCCTAGCTTGGGCTTCCATGGGGCTTGCAGCCTACAAGTGGATGCCAAGGACCCGCATGTCAAATGAGAAAGATCAAACTTTGAAGGCCTAGAAGATGACTTGGACGACATAACCTAGCGCCCACATGCCAAACGTTTTTCCTAGGAGAGGCAAAACATCACCTTTAGAGGCATGACGTCACCTAGGGGGTTAGGGTTTGGTGGTGAGTTGACATGCATTGGCACAAGGACGTTTTGAGGGGTCCGAGGATTTGACCATGAAGGAAGTTATTTGGATGCTTCACATGTGGCTTTGGGAATCCTTTCTACACTCCTCCATCACCAACGACCTTCTCCTAGTGCCAAAACGTCCCCTAAATGGTTGACGTCCATATAAACTAGGGTTTTTCTTTGTGCAAAAGTGAAATTAAAGTGATTTATTTAATATTACTTTGTAAAAGGGGCAAGATTAGGGTTGTTGACCACTAGTCTTGTGGTTTACCCTTAATTATGTAGACAAACTATCTTAGTGACATTTTGTATAAATAAGAGATCATAAGATCTCATTTTATCATAACTCTCCCTCTTGTGAGAAGTACTTGGTCTGAAATTTTCATAGATCAGGAAACTTTGCTACAGTTGCATATATTTACAACAACCTTATCTTTACATGCTAGTATCTTGGTTTTTCATCTTGTGTTTTGCCAGTCTTTAGCTAGTCTTTCTCTTGTATCTTCTACTTGATTTCTAGCATTTATTTTGCATCTTATGGTGCCATTTTATTGCTGATATACATTGTTACTAACAACTTCTATTAGGGACAACAAGCTTAACTTGCTTTTCCAATTGATTATATTGCAATATATGCTTGTTTTTCTTGTGTCTCAGGCAGATATTTCACCATTTGCAGGTTACTCAACACACTTGGAAACCCTTGGACCTTCCCAAGAATTCATTCCAATACCTTCATACCATTTAGAATTGACCTCTAGGGACTTCATATCCATCTTCATATTTTTCCATCTCATTCCCCCTAGGGTCACTGGGATTCCCCCCTTGAGGTGACTACCTCACCTCTAAAGTGCTGGAGACACATGCCTAAGGTGACACTGGGTAGGTGACCTCTTAGTTGTCGCCATTTAGTGGTTGGGTCATGTAATGTTCCCAAGCCAAGAGGCCAAGAACATTACGGTGGTATCAGAGCTTAGATTCCTGCCAGCCTGAGGGATCTTCCATACGGAAAGATGGAGTCTAGAGATTTTGCTAAAGAGGTTGTACGTTGTGAATGGAAATACTACGCCCGTAGTGAGAGACTTGGGGTTGATATAACTTTCCAACGGTGGGTAGCCATAAACAATCCTTGGTGGAGCCAAGATGAGGTCATAGAGTGGGCACCATTCATTGAGGGAAGTTTGTTCCATGAGATTGGCAGGGCTTCTAGCATCTGGGTTTTCATTGCAGGGTGTTGGCCATTAGATCTAGTGCATTCCGAATGAGTTTTATGTGCCATTTGATTTGCTAGATGCATTGAACGAATTGGAGGAGAGGAGCACACTTCATAAAGTGATTTCAGTCATTTGATAGATCAATCATTCTAGTGGTTTTGTGGAGCATTTGGAGGCCTCTAGGAGGGAGGCCGAATTATCTAGGGTTTCATCCATCGAGTGGGGCGCAAGTCCAATAGAGGGTTATTCATTTAGTGGGTCATCTCTTCACCGATCCACCTGAGACTTTACCCGGGGTCTTGTATTGGTCCGATCTATAGTTTGGCATATTCATCGGAGGGTTTGGTGGTCTTTGGTAGTAGGGCCGAATTGTTCCAGCAGGGCATAGCATCATCCAGCTTGGGGTTTGGCACTTCATACGTCCCAGATCTCTCTTGTATTGGTCTTCATTGTGTATTCAGCCTCTGGAGGCTTTCATCTTCTTCCGAGGAGCATTTTGTAGCAGCTTCTATTATGTCTATTGGATCCATCTGTTGATCATTCCAGATCTGCATCATTCTTGTATCAGGCTATTGCTCATTATATTAATAAAGGTCAGATCTTTGTTATTGGTTCCATATTTGGTGTCTCTTGTATTTCCATTGGTTATAGCTTTAGATCTATGTGTGATAACTAAATATAAACCCTAAGGCCGAATTTAAGAGGTCAACCTGCAAGTAAACACTCAAACATAAGTAAATCAACAAAGTGTTTGATGAAATGCCACAACCAGAAACAATTTAAAAACACATGCAAAAACGTAATGTTCTTGGCCTCTTGGCTTGGGAACATTCAGGTCGGGCTTTTCCCAACCTACAACTTGTGCGATAACATTTTGGCATTGTTTCCAGAGACGACTTTGAATCCTCTTCGGAACCCTAACGACACTTTGGAAATCTATCCCAAATCCTTTCCCTTTTCTTTCCCAGTGACTCCACCAAAGGGACGTTCCCTTTCCACCTTTTTCGATAAATATTTTCCTAAATCTTTTCTGGAGACTCCACCATGGTACGAAAGAAGCGTAATCCGACCCCCAAACAAACTTCCATAGGTCATAAGGCCTCACCCAAAAGTCCTATTCCTTCAACCTCACCCATTTCTCGTAATTGTCCATCTACTTCTCCTAGCCCTCCATCCTCACCTACTACCTCCACACCTTCGCTCTCACTTACACCCACCTCGCTAAATGCTACATGGAACCTGGAGGCCAAAGAGGCATACAAAGGATATAAAAAAGATCCCTGGATCTCCTCATAAACTCCCAAAGGACTTCAAGGAGTGGCTTCCTAGTTTTTCAGGAGAATATCTCATTACACTTGAAGATCACTTTTACCTTTTCTTGCGTAGTCTAGAATCTTGCGACCAACATGAGGATATCTTGATGAAACTTTTCTCTTACACTTTTGTTGGAAAGGCCAAGGATTGGTTTGATGGTATTTCCCCGGGAACAATCACAAATTGGAACCTCTTTCAAGAGATTTTCACCAAAAGATTTTGAAAAAAGAGAGATTACCAATCCTTGTATAATCAGCTCCATAGTTGCAAGAGAAAGCCCGGGGAGAATATAAAGGATTTCAATGATAGGTTTAACACCCTCGTAACATGTTTCCCTCAAGAGTTAAGACCTTCCAAATCTATCATTCTCAAGTCTTATATATCAACCATGAAATATCCATATGGGGTTTTGATTGCGAAACACCCTACCACTTTATTAGAGGCTGGAGAGCATGTGAAATAGAAGCAAACTTAGCCTCCTCTCTCTTGCAATAAGAAGAGTGTCTTAAATAGATTCTTTAGATTAATCATATCGATGACTTTGTCTCACCAAACTTTCCATTAGACGTCAGAAATGACCTACAAGAGGAACGAGAAAAAGCGGTTGAAAGGGAAGCTTGTCTCATGATCAATCTTCTAGAAGAAGAAAGAGAGGTAATGTTAGAAAAAGAACCTTTCCCACCGAGTAATATCTTGGACTTTGAAAAGAGGAAAGTAGCAGAACAAGCTCAAGAAGAATTTCCGTGATACTTTCAACAAGTTTTTGCAGAACCTCTCAAAGAAACAAAAGTTAAAGTCATCAAAGGTGAAGAGAAAGCTTCTTCCCCAGATAGGACCATAGTTGAAAGTATTGTGGGTCATATCAACGTAAACCATCAAGTTCTATAAGAAAGAATAGATAGCACCTTTATTTTGGAAAACACCCTTTTCATTGATGAAGAAAAAAGGGAAGGATCTTGGGGCCTGGATTTTGATGGTGCACACTCGAGCACGGGCTCGGGTGTGGGGATAGTCTTAAGATTACCAGATAACGAGACTACCCTTTTCTCATACAGACTCGAGTTCAACTGCACAAACAACGTTGCCGACTACGAAGCCCTTATCCTAGGCACTAACCTAGCCATTGATATGAACATTAAGAACCTGCATGTAAATGGGGATTCCGGCGTAATTGTTTCACAAGTCAATAATAAATTCACTACGAAAAACCCAAGGTTGAAACAGTACAGGGATGTCGTTTGGGATTCCATAAAGAAGTTTGACAACTTTTCCATTGAGGCCATCCCTAGGGAAGAGAATCACTTGGCAGAAAACCTTTTCGTTTTCGCTTCAACCTTACAACTTTTCAAAGAAATCGGCATGTACAAGGTAGAAGTAAATTTCAGACCCTCGTTACCTGACAACTTAGAACATTGGCAAGTTTTTTATGATGGCAATCAACTTCTTGGTTTTCTCCAAAATGAGGGAGATTTATCTGAAGCTCAAATAACTTGTTAGCTTAGAGAGAAAATATTGAGATCATCGATGCGGATGATGGACCCCAACCCAAAGGTATTGTTCCTTTAGAGAATCTTTTTGATCGAAATGATATGTATAAAGGGAAACCTTCGAACAAAATCAATGACGAGATTGTTGAATTCAACATTGGAACCGAGGAATCCATTGAATTAATTAAATTTGGTAAAGGAACAATCGTTGATGAAAGGGAAAAGCTGATTGCACTTATAACAAAATTCAAAGATGTATTCGCTTGGTCTTACAAAGATCTAAAGGACTACCGCGAAGACGTCATACAACACGCCATTCCCCTTATGGATGGTACAAATCCCTTTGCACAAAAACTTAGGAAGACGAACCCAAAGGTTTCCCTATAAGTACAAAAGGAGTTACAAAAGATGGTTGAGGCAGGAATAATCGAGCCTATCAGATATTCATCATGGCTATCTAATCCAGTTATTGTAAGGAAGAAGACTGGTGAAATTAGAATATGTGTAGACTTCATAAATTTAAACCAGGCTTTGCTTAAGGATAATTATCCTCTACCAAACATGGAATATCTTTTGCAAAGGGTCACAGGTGCAGAGATGATGTCCATTCTTGATGGTTTCTCAGGATATAATCAAGTTTTAGTAAAAAAGGATGATCAAATAAAAACTTCTTTTACTACCGCTTGGGGAACCTACAAGTATTTAAGAATGCCTTTTGGACTCACCAACGCAGGGGCTACTTTTCAACGCGCTATGGACTATGATTTTAAAGATCTAATTGGAAAACTTATAGAGATATATCAAGATGATCTGACCGCCATATCTAAAAAGAGGGAACAACACATCCAACACTTAAGAACTATCTTCTAGAGATGTAGGGAATATGGCATTTCTCTCAACCCTAAGAAATCAATTTTTGGTGTTGACAAGGGTAAGGTATTGGGACATATCATTTCTAAATATGGAATCATGATAGATCCTACCAGGGTTGAAGCCATCAAGAAAATACCTCTCCCAAAAGACAAGAAAGCCTTGCAATCCTTCTTTGGTCAAATTAACTTTATCAGGAGATTCGTTCCAAACTTCGCCGAAATTGTTAAACCCCTTAATAAATTACTAAAGGAAACCCGTTTTGAATGGGAAAGGGAAGGTGATCTTTCCTTTCAACGCATCAAAGAGGAAATAAATGTCACACCAATCTTGGTTAGCCCAAATTTTTCCAAAGACTTCATCATTTTTTCTTTTGCTTCAAAGGACACCATCGCAGGGGTATTGTTGCAAAAGAATGATCAAGGGGACGAACAACCAATCGCTTCCATGAGAAAAAATCTTAGAGATTCGGAATTGAATTATACCATTACAGAAAAACAAGCTTACACTCTAGTCAAGTCTCTCAAACACTTTCGAACTTATGTGGGATACAACAAGATCAGAGACTTTGTTCCCTACCCCTTTGTGAAGGACATTTTGTCACAACAAGATTGCCTTGGATCAAGAGGAAAGTGGGTGTCACAAATACAGGAATATGATTTGGAGATCAAGCCAACCAAGATAATTAAAGGGAAAGGGATAGTAAAAATGATGATAGAAAGTAATCAAGAGGCCATTGAGGTAGGAGAGAAGGAGCAAGTCAACATTGTCGTGAGTGAGATTGAAAACAATGAATGGTATTCATATATCATTTATTACTTGGAAAACCTCACATGCCTTGATCATTTAGTGGAACATAAAAGAATATCCCTAAGACTCAAGGCTATGAAGTATTGCCTGACGGAGGATGGTCTCGGATGGAGGAACCTAGATGGGGTAATCCTCAGATTTGTTGACAAAGAAGAATATGATAAACTAATGATCGACCTCCATGCAGGACATTGTGGAGGCCATTTTGCAGCATGCACCACTGAACATAAGATTTTAAGGGATGGATACTATTGGCCTACTATTTTTTCCGACACACATCGATATGTTAGATCTTGTCAACCGTGTCAATTTTTTACCGTCAAGTAAGGCCTTCTTTCCCTCCCCCTTAAGCCATTCATTGTGGAAGCACCCTTTAAACAATGGGGACTAGATTTCATTGGCGAATTCATAGACAAATTTAGTAACGGATACCGGTGGATTTTGACCACTATTGATTACTTCACCAGATGGGTGGAAGATATCCCAACAAAGAAAGCGATGAAAGAAGTCGTCATGAAATTCCTTGAGGAAAATATTATTACTAGATTTAGTGTACCTGCTAAGATAACCACCGACAACGCCAAAGCCTTTAGCTCGATAGCGCTCACTGAATTTTTCTTCAAGTATGGGATTGTTTTATCACATTCATCAAATTATTATCCTCAAGGGAATAGGTTGGCGAAAGGCAGCAACAAAAACATTATGAACATTGTGAAAACGATTGTTGAAGAAAACAAGAAGAGTTGGGATAGCAAAATTAAGTACACTCCATGGGCCAACCACACGACTACCAAGACTTCTACTAGAAAGACCCCTTTTGAGTTGATGTACGATTTAGAAGCTCGCTTTTCGATAAATATCCAAATTCCAGCATTACAAATAGCCCAACAATTCAGTGCAGATAAAGAAGCACAAGGGTGAATCGATCAACTCATGGAATTGGATGAAACTCGAAGGATGGCCTTCGATCAAATGGAAAAGAATCAAGAGAAAGTGAAAGGGACTTTCGATCAAAAGGCAAGACAAAGGAACTTCAAGGAAGGGGATCAAGTCTTACTGTGGGACAAGAGAAGAGAAAAACTTGGGATGCATCAAAATTTCGACAGTCTTTGGCTAGGCCCTATAACATACCCCCTACCTAAATCAAACTTTTTCATTTAGTTCTCAACAATGAGAACCCCCGAAGCTTGCATCAGCGAAATGCCAACCCTGAACAACGGGTCTTTCATTCGCCTATACGTCTCTCTACACCTAACCGTGGTCTTCCCTGATGACAATTTCAGGTTTTCGGAGTTTTGTCCTTTCTAATGTCGAGGGTTCCTATGCCCTCGATTCTCCGATCTCCGACGAGCTCTCTCCCGGCCTTAGCCCCTTCGGGCTATGGCCTGGTCCACACGACCGTGCTCATGAGACCGCAGCCTTACCTCCTCATCAGGGTTTTGACACTCATGATGTCCCAACGATTTGGTTCATCGATCCCCGAATCTCGATACGCTCCTCTGCTACCTTAGCCTCCCGGGCTAAGTCTTTGGTCCACGTAACCTCTATCTCACAAGACCGCAGCCTTGTCCCCCGTCGGGGTTTCGGATTTTCCAATGTCGAAATGTAAACGTCCCCAGGACTCGCGATTCCTCGAGTCCCGACGCGCCCTTTTACGCGCTAGCTCTCCTAGCTAGGCTCCTAGCTCACATGACCGCGATCCCCGTGACCGCAGTCTTATCCCTCGTCGGGGCTACGGGGTTTTCAATGCCAAAATGTATGGGCTCACGGGATTCCCGATCCTTCGAATCCCGTCTTCCCGCTATGCTGACAACTGGCCCCCATAATGGCACTTCCTACTTCTCTAATATACTGACAGCTAGCTCCCACTCATCGGGGTTTCGAGCGTCGTGATTCCAAAATGCATAAACAAATTGTCATCAGGATTCCTGATATCCCGATGACACAAACGCCGATCAACAGCTTCCTGTCGGGACCTTCCCGACGACGCTGATTGCTGCCACGTGTCCTCCTCTGATGTACGATCTCGATCTCTCCGGGTTTTCGAGACTTGCGATGTCCCAATTCTTACGGCCTCAGGAACCTCGATTTCCCGATGTCGAATATCCCGATTCTCTACGGATTTTCTGACACCTGTCTCCCCAAATGGACAGTTCAGATCTTGCCGGGGTTTTCACTTCGGACTTCCCCGAACTCCTGCCCACGGGAATGTCAATATCCCGAATCCCGATAGTATACCTCGATCTCCGCCACGTGTATCCTCAAACGGACGGTCCAGATCTTCCCGACGTTTCGAGACTTCTGATGTCCTGGACGCCTCGTCTCTAGGACTCGTGAAATGCCGAACTCTGACTCCCTGCAGATCTCTGACACGCGTCCCAAGTGGATGGACGGTTCAGATCACTCCTCGCGTTTTCGAGACTTGAAGTGTTTCGATTTTCTTGTTCTCGAGAATCCCGATATGCCGATGGCTGGGATCCCGATGGTAACCCTCGGACAGCTCCGGTCTGATTCGACGACTGACGGGTAATTGGACCAAGATCTAACGGTCTAGATCCGTCCTTCCTGCGCACACTCCAGAGACTAAACTCCGAGCATCTTAACCCGATCCAATGGCCAACGGGATTTCTGATGAGATCCAACGGCTCCGATTGTCCCACCTTGTGCATTCTTCCACTATGTTAAGGTCCTAACCCACACATAGGTAGATCAATGTATTCAGATGTAATAAAGGTCAATATTAATAAGGCCTTTAGATAACATAGAATAAGGCGGATGTAAGAAGACCTAATAGAAGCTTCCGCTTCTAGAAGGATCTTCCTCTAGATGCTTCTCTTAATAGACATATTTAGTATAAATAAGGGGCGAGGGTATGTGAACCCTAGCTTGGAGATTATATTAACAGAGCGCTGCTCGACTAAAGGTTTCCCCCTCGAAGAGGCATGTGAACATTGCTTTCTGAATCAAAGTGCTTTTCTATTGCTATTTCGTATATCATTTCTGTGTATTGTGAAGATTATGCTGGATATTTTACTGTTATTCTGCCATTTCTAGCATTTTATTTATGTTCTGCACATTTTATATATTTGGTATCTTGCAAGTGGTATCAGAGCACTTTCCTTGGCATAAATTGTAGGTATTTTTTTTCAGGGTAGAGACATATTCCAGCGTCTTTAAGCCACAGAGATCTGTCGTTACGCGCATAAACCCGCAGTTGAAGGATTCATACACGCAGGAAATACAAGTGG
>JZKD02S1673597.1:156991-172160 GCA_000966675.3 Picea glauca | reverse complement strand
GCTGGCTATTAGTCAAGAGTTAAATTCATTTTTATAAATTGCGCATAAATTCATAACTTCTTTCACTTGCATACACAGTCGGGTTCTCATTTTCCAAGTTTTAATCCTAGACAATAGAGTTAAGTCAGGGGATTACTCCTCACAGGACTGCTTTGACGAGGTTTATGTGTGACTCGTGCATGAGCCCAATCAGGCCGAGTGTTGTAACCATGCTCTAATACCACTTTGTAACATACCCACTACTTAAATCAAACTTTTTCGTTTAGTTCTCAACAATGAGAACCCCCGAAGCTTGCATCAGCGAAATGCCAACCCTGAACAACGGGTCTTTCATTCGCCTATACAGCTCTCTACACCTAACCGTGGTCTTCCCTGATGACAATTTCAGGTTTTCGGGGTTTTGTCCTTTCTAATGTCGAGGGTTCCTATGCCCTCGATTCTCCGATTTCCGACGAGCTCTCTCCCGGCCTTAGCCCCTCCGGGCTATGGCCTGGTCCACACGACCGTGCTCACGAGACCGCAGCCTTACCTCCTCATCGAGGTTTTGATACTCGTGATGTCCCAACGATTTGGTTCACTGATCCCCGAATCTCAATACGCTCCTCTGCTACCTTAGCCTCCCGAGATAAGTCTTTAGTCCACATAACCTCTATCTCACAAGACAGCAGCCTTGTCCCCCGTCGGGGTTTCGAAATTTCCAATGTCGAAATGCAAACGTCCCCAGGACTCGCGATTCCTCGAGTCCCGACGCGCCCTGTTACGCGCTAGCTCTCCTAGCTAGGCTCCTAGCTCACATGACCGCGATCCCCATGACCGCAGTCTTATCCCTCGTCGGGGCTACGGGGTTTTCAATGCCAAAATGTACGGGCTCACGGGATTCTCGATCCTTCGAATCCCGTCTTCCCGCTATGCTGACAGTTGGCCCCCATAATGGCGCTTCCTACTTCTCTAATATACTGACAGCTGGCTCCCACTCATCGGGGTTTCGAGCGTCGCGATTCCAAAATGCATAAACAAATTGTCATCAGGATTCCCGATATCCCAATGACACAAACACCGATCAACAACTTCCTGTCGTTACCTTCCCAACGACGTTGATTGCTGCCATGCGTCCTCCTCTGATGTACGGTCCCGATCTCTCCGGGTTTTCGATACTTGCGATGTCCCAATTCTTACGACCTCAGGAACCCCGATTTCCCGATGCCGAATATCCCGATTCTCTATGGATTTTCTAACACCTGTCTCCCCAAATGGGCAGTTCAGATCTTGTCGGGGTTTTCACTTCGGACTTCCCCAAACTCCTGCCCACAGGAATGTCGATATCCCGAATCCTGATAGTATACCTCGATCTCCGCCACGTGTATCCTCAAACGGATGGTCCAGATCTTCCCGGCGTTTCGAGATTTCTGATGTCCTGGATGCCTCGTCCCTAGGACTCGCGAAATTTCGGACTCCGACTCCCTGCGGATCTCTGACACGCGTCCCAAGTGGATGGACGGTTCAGATCACTCCTCGCCTTTTCGAGACTTGAAGTGTTTCAATTGTCTTGTTCTCGAGAATCCCGATATGCCGATGGCTGGGATCCCGATGGTAACCCTTGGACAGCTCCGGTCCAATCCGACGGCTGACGGGTAATTGGACCAAGATCTAACGGTCTAGATCCGTCCTTCCTGCGCACACTCCAGAGACTAAACTCAGAGCATCTTAACCCGATCCAACGGCCGACGAGATTTCTGATGAGATCCAACGGCTTAGATTGTCCCACCTTGTGCATTCTTCCACTACTTCGTGGATGTGGAAAGTTCAATGGTCCAAAAGTTCTCCGGGGTCTTGGGATCTACGATCCCGATTTCCTCGTTGTTCACGAAGATAGAGGGAAAAAGGGGCAAGGTATGTAACGCCCTCGTTACTTCCGTCAATCTAACAGTTGTGAATCGCTATGGGTCATCCGACGAGATCTCATTCGTCGATTTGTTACATATCCCTACACTGCTACCTCAGAACCTTAAGAGGGTCATTCCTCCTCGTACAGAGTTAATAAGACTTGCGCGTTCAAGTCCTTTTTCGAGGTTCTTGGTGAACCTTTCTAAGGAGGGAATCTCTGTGAAGAGATCTATACCGGGGCATTTCCGGAGGCAGATAAGGGTAAACAGCTTCCCAGGAACGGGCTGGAAGCCTAGCTTAGTTCGACTCATGCCTAATTAAATTCATTTGTCCACATAAGCCATGCATGGTCTTTCTGTTATAAGCATATATCTAACATTACTTATCAAAACATTTCACAGACATTCTTGTACTGTAATTGTTCACCATTTCACATTTTATGAGCATATATGTCAGCATATGAATTTCAAGATGCAATATGAACAAAACACTTATCAGAGATAACTTCAGAAGTGGATGCGACTACTGAGAGGGGTGCTCGTTTCCACCCAACCGTAGGCGTAGCGACTCCCAACGGATTTACCACTAGCCACCCCCGAGTTGAGACCACGATGCTGTGAGACTGCGTCTCTCGGTCTGCCAATGACCAGGAACAAAGGTTGCAATCCTCCCTCTCTGCTATCACTCACTCTGTGTAAAATGCCAGAGTTCCCCTCGCGTCTGCCCCCCCCCAATCGCTTCTGCCATATGCCTTATCCTCTCATGAGGTTGTGTGTGGCACGATTACCCTTGCGCTAGTCAGTCATGATGGATCTACGGATAGGCGGTTCATCTCCCCATCCCTCATTAAGCCATCAACCTACCAGCCTGCAAGGCATTAAATTCAGGGCAAGCGAGCCGCTTTTGGTTCTCCGGGCCAGTGGAGTCCAAATACGGTGTTAATTCTCGGTGGAAGTTAATGCCACCTTTCCAGGTGCCCTCCACCGCCATCGTGGTCTCTTTTTCTGCACATCCCCTCTCAGCAGTCCTGTAATAAATTCAAAATGTTATTCACATTCATTGACCTCTTCCTCAAGGTCCATTTACATCACATATTCACATTTATGAGTTTTCCATAGTTCTTGGCCAATCCAGTTATATTTACAAGCTGGGGGAAACAGGGTGTTACAGGCCCCTACAAAATAGAGGAAGTGTCTGGGTCAAACTCTTTCTACTTATCCACGACAGAAGGTAGGAGGATGGCACTACCAATAAATGGATCTATCCTCAAACATTATTTCCAAGGTGGCACATGACTTCTTTAGGGCCCATGCCCCAATAAGTAGGTAAGTCATCCTGCTTTCCCCTGCATTTGCATCTTGATTGCTCATATTAGTTTATATGCATTTCATTTTCATTTTTCTCCACTTGCATATTGATTTCATGCTTATTTTAGAAATTTTTGAAAAAATGTCAATTTTTATTTTCTAGATTAAGTTTTCTTTTGGATTATATATATATATATGGATAAAGGGTGATAGCACCACCCTAGTTGCTTTGATCCCTTTTTTTGAGTTTTGGCTGGCACAGGTCTATCGATAGATGTTGCGGTTCTCATGCACTCTACAGCGAACACATGTCCCCAAGTAGGAGCCAGATGTTATCCTCATTTTGTGGAAAACTAAGGAGATTATGTCTCGAGGCCCTCAAGTTGCAGATATGGAGTGTCGAGAGACTACATGACCAGCAATATCCTTTTGCACAGATGGAGACCCTTCTCACCACCATAGAGGTCGCAGATTCTCATATGGCATCCACCACATTAGCTGGATTCTGGAAGGCAGTGGGCCTTGCTCCATGAGGTACAAGTCAGTATTATGGTGAGCATCATTTCAAAATTTAATGCATTGAAGTATGTTGTATCTTAGATTGCTTTAGATTTCATGATATATGCTTGGATATTATGCCTTTTTCCCTGCTTCACCTTGGTGGTTGACATTGTGCCCTAGTAAGTGGTCTTCCTTGGGGATGGGTTTTCTACTAGGAACCCTCTTGAAGAGCCATCGTACCATTCTGGACCATACTTAGCACTTTCTATCACTATTTCCCCCCATTTCCTTATCTCTTGGGATTTTAGGCTGTATTGACCCAAGAAGGGGTTGTCCCTCATTCTATGGGAAGAAAGGGATGAAAGCCCAGAGGGATTGATGTTGGGTAAAAGATAAAATCCTATGTATGAACCTTCTATATGCTTCGCCTAGGAATCCCCAAAGAAAGCAATGAAACGCTTATCTTTGAGAAAAGGGCGACCCACAAAAAAAAATATGATTAAGAATGCTTAAAAGGTTAGTTGGAGGATAGGAGGTCTCATCACAAGATGGCCTATCATGTCCATGAATATCTAGTGGTATGAAATTACCATCATATGGTAACCAAGCTAGGGTAATGGCTCTCAGTTGCATGGCTGAGAGAAAGGGGGTCTCATCACGAGGCAACCTTCTCATTTCCACTAGGTGTTTGTAGGTGACAATGTCAATATCTGGACACCACGCCAAGACAATGGCCTTCAAATTTTCCTTAAATTTATGAAAGAAAGAAAAATGGCAAAATAATGGGCTTGCAAAAACTGCATTGCAAACAAAGGTACCACACACCCTCTACAAAGGCACCCATGAATGAGACACTACGACCTCTTGTATGTCATGAGCCCTATACCCATTGAGTCTCGACCCTAACCACTTCACCCACTTTACATGGCTTAGAGAGGGATCTCTTGGAAACTCTCCTTGACCTAGGGCAAGATCTACCCAATAGGACACCTCGTCAACCCTCCCATATTCAATCTTGACAAGTCGCATAATGTCTTTGAGCACTTAATTGTTTGACATAATGATCTTTGATACACATGCCTAGGTGGCTCATTTATTGATTGGATTCACTTATCATGATGTTATGACTTGAGATCCTTGGAGGGCATGCTTATTTGTCTTTGCAGGACCTAGTTGGTGGACAGTTTTGGAAGAACAAGCCTAGCTTGGGATTCCATGGGGATTGAAGCCCATAGGTGGATGCCAAGGGCCCGCATTCCGGATGAGAGATCAAACTTTGAAGGCCTAGAAGATGAATTGGATGACATAACCTAGCCCCCACATACCAAACGTTTTTCCTAGGAGAGGAAAAGCATCACCTTTAGAGGCATGACATCACCTAGGGGGTTAGGGTTTGGTGTTGAGTTGACATGCATTGGCACAAGGACGTTTTGAGGGGTCTGAGGCTTTGACCATGAAGGAAGCTATTTGGATGCTTGACATGTGGCTTTGGGAAGCCTTTCTATACTCCTTCATCACCAACGACCTTCTCCTAGTGCCAAGATGTCCCCTAATAGGGTGACGTCCATATAAACTAGGGTTTTTCTCTATGCAAAAGTGAAATTAAAGTGAATTATTTAATATTACTTTGTAAAAGAGGAAATAGTAGGGTTGTTGACCCCTAGTCTTGTGGTTTACCCTTAATTATGTGGACAAACTATCTTAGTGACATTTTGTATAAATAAGAGATCATAAGATCTCATTTTATCATAACTCTCCCTCTTGTAAGAAGTATTTGGTATGAAATTTTTGCTACACTTGGATTATTTTTCCTTTGATGCTATGAAATAATGCTTTTTAGTTATCGTTGAATGATGATGATGGTGCACTATCCTTAGGAGGTCATTTTCTTTCTATTGTGGGGTTTACTTTGGCATGTTAAGGATTTTTCTTGAATGGTATGGTTTCTTTACCTTGTTATTATCATTTGTAATTCAAGTTGAGGTTGTTTAGGCCAAGTCTAGATAAGGGAGTATAAGGATATACACCCTATCGTAGTTTCCACCATTTTATCTAGCCTTTTTGCAAGGGTTTTGTTGAGGAAGTAAGAGGATTTACACCCCTCATCTTCAAACCCTATCTAGGTTGTTTACCTTAGGAAGTAAGAGGATTTACACCCCCAAGGGTTTAGTAATCCTAGATCCTTGTTTTTGACCCCATTAACCCATAACTAAAGGCACTAATATTGCATTGGAGAAACAAAATATTGCATTGGAAAACATAATTTCTTGTCATATTTACTTTTTGCAACTTGGATTGTGTTCCTTGTGCTTAGAGCACCTCACAGCCACTAGGGCATCCCCATCAAATGGATAGTTCTTTCTGCTGTTATAAAATTTCATCTTCATCCATCAGGGCAGCAGAAACCCTAACTCAATTGCTTGAATAACTCTCTTATCAACCATTGAAAATTACCCAAACTTTGCACACTTGTCCTACTTGCTCCAACACACTTTTTGGAAAAGTTTGGAAGAGTTTTAGTGGCTGATTTTCTTGCTATAATACATTGATTGTTACAGCCATAACGCTGATATAATTTGCTGTAGAAAAGTGTTTACAACACACTTATCTTTTCATGCTAGTATCTTGGTTTTTCATCTTGAGGTTTGCTAGTCTTTCTCTTGTATCTTCTACTTGATTTCTAGCATTTATTTTTGTAGCTTATGGTGCCATTTTATTGCTGATATACATTGTTACTAACATCTGCTATTAGTGATAGCAAGCTTAACTTGCTTGCCCAATTGATTATATTGCAATATATGCTTGTTTTTCTTGTGTCTCAGGCATGTATTTAACCATTTGCAGGTTACTCAACACACTTGGAAACCCTTGGAACTTCCCAAGACTTCATTACAAGACCTTCATACCATTTATAATCGACCTCTAGGGACTTCATCTCCATCTTCATCTTTTTCCATCTCATTCCCCCTAGAGTCAATGAGATTCCCCCCTTGAGGTGACTACCTCACCTCTAAAGTGACAGGGACACTTGGCTAAGGTGACAGTGGGTAGGTGACCTCTAAGTTGTCAACATTTTGTGGTTGGGTTTGGCTTTTCCCAACCTACAACTTTTGCGATAACATGGACCACAGAAATAACTATGAACAAGCTGCAAGGGGGTCGAGGCGTGCCAAGAGGCACATTTGTTAAAATTGTCCAATGATGTTTGTTGAGAACACAACTGACACAAACACCATCTCTGCAAAAAATGAAAGCAAGACCAATCACCATATTTTGATTACATCGTTGTTGTAATCATCAATAGTTTAGATGACCAAACTGCTCATGCCAAAGTTTTCTCAAGTCAGCTATGAGCAACAAAAATTGATGGAAAATATGATGACCCAAAGTTTTCATATTTGTACAACCTAATAATATGATCAACAATTCCAGTTGCTAGGACATGCTTAAGATATTTTAAATCCTTGATTACAACTTGGTGAGGTGAAAACTCTATTGTTTTACCTTCATTTGAATGAGTGATCTGATATATTGATAAAAGGTTGCAAGAGAGACTTGGAACACATAATACATCATTGGAATGACCATCATCTAACTAAATTGTTCTAGACCCTACAAAACTAAGAGATCTATCATCACCTACAAATATTTGTTTGGTGTTACATTCATTAAGAGAAAAAAAATGGCTTTATCCTTATCCATATGATAAGATGCTCCAGAATCAATAATCCACTTATTAAAAAAAGAAGTAGATGTTGCATTGAAAGAGAAACTAGAAGTAGAAAGTGTATGTCCATGAGAAGAAGAGTTAGAAGAAGAAGAATCAAAATTGATGTTATGTGTCTTCACTGCTATGCCTATCGGTCTTCGTACATTTTATTTTGGTCATTTCTCACCATTGGGAGTAGAACTTTGCTGAGAGGGTTTGGGATTCTTGTTTTGCTTGTTGTTTCGAGGATATTTTTTCTATGGATGATTGGATTTATGTTTCTATTGAGACACTAAGGATTTATTAGATGTACCTGCAGTGTTGATCACTCCAAGATGAAAGAGATTATCTTTCTCTCTAATCAGAGAATCACAAGAGGACTCGGAGAGGGTTCTGAGTATGAATCTCCTAGACCTTCTCAGGTGGAGTAAAAGGTCGATATTGTTATCCCCTAGCCTAGGGATAACTAAAGAGATTATGTCTTGAGGCCCACAGGTCCTAGACATGGAGTACTGAGAGCAAGATCGACTTGAGCATGGCCCTGGAGGGCCCATCCTTTTCTTCTTCAGCGCCTCCACTTTGTCAGTGACAACAACATCCATCACAACGTCCTAGTCCTGCAGCAGAAATGGGTCTTGCTCCATGAGGTAATGAGTCCGGGTATCATGATATGTGTCACTTTGATTCTCAAAACATTTGAATATGTGCATTTAATTATTTTTGCTTCTAACGTGTGCTTGGAACTTATGCCTTTCCACTTGACCACACCTAGGGGGAATGACAGGTTTCCATAGTAAGCTGGTTCCCATAGGGTTTGAGCTTCCACTAGGGGGATTCATGAAAGGTCATCGTCCGTTCCCACCATACTTACCACTTTTCATCTTTTTCCCACTCATCCATCCCATACACTGGTCCGGGCATTGGGATGGCCAAACTATCCAAGGGTTGTACCTTACCTTGTGGGAAGAAGGGGATAAAGGCCCAGAGGGTAAAATTAGCTGGCAAAAGATAAAATCCAAAAGAATGAAACCTTGATATGCTTCGCCCAGAGATCCCTGAGAAAGAAATAAAAGGCTTCTCAGCAAGAAATAGAGGGATCCATAAAATAATAAATCAAGAATTAGTTGGAGGATAAGGGATCTCATTACGAGCCAGCCTATTAGGTCCATGGGCATGTAGCGGTATGGCAATACCATTTAGTTGGTCACCACGCCAGGGTAGTGGCTCTTGGTGGCATAGCCAAGAGAAAGGGGGTCTCATCACGAGCCAAGCTTCTCATTTCCGCGAAATGTTTATGGGTAACATTGTCACCACTGGTCACCATGCCAGGGCAGTGTCCCCTAACTTGCCTCTTGAAAGAAAAATAAATAAGAATATAAGATAAAAGGCATGAATGGGCTTGGAAACATTTGCATCCATGACAAGGTGCAACTCACTCTCTTCAGAGGCACCCACAGGTAAGCCATACATTTCCCTGTTATCCTTGCACCCATTGCCCAGACATCCCCTACCACCTCATCCACTTACATGTCCTAGATTTGACTTCACGCGAGAACATCCCACATCCAATGAACATCAGCCCAATGGGATGTCCTAGCGTTCCCTCCCAACTTGGCTTGTAGAATAGCATAATGTCTTTGAGCACTTGTTCGGGTAAAGGGGGTTTCATGCACATGTTTAAATAATTTGATGATTAGATGTGATTGACATTGCTATGATCCCTATGACTTATGAGCCCATGGAAGGCGTATTTGTTGATGTTACAGGGCCACACTTGATGGACAGGTACACATGAGAAGATGATTAGTTCGGACCTCCATGGGGTAAAATCCCACCAGATGGATGCTGAGACCCAAGCCAGGGGCAGAGATAGATCAGGGGTTTGCACCAGAGAGAGAGGAGAACGTTCCACCAGGGACAGCCTAGCAAGCCTGGACCTAGGGGGGTCTTGCCCTTTTCATCATGATGTAGGCCTTGGAAGGCCCATAACGTCGCCCAAGTCACCCATGACATCACCCAACATTTTGGATACTTTGGAGGCAGTTGTGTGGCAAGTGGCACGTGTGGCAGGATCCTGAGGCCCAAGGAGGCCTAACGTTTTGCTCCATGAGGCCAACATTGCCCTAAAAGGGCCTAAGATCATCCTAAAAGGGCATGATGTCATCTTTACAACTTGATTTAGGGTTTTATTATGACATTTAATGTAAAAACTGGATATTATGTGTAACTGACCATGTTGGCCTTTTTTACCTAATTCTGGTCATTGTAACTGTATAAATAAGGGGAAAATCACTCTTATTTTGGATCATCTTTCACTCACACTTGTGAGGACTGAAATTTGTTCCCTACTTAGGGTTTCTTGGCTGAAATTTTAGGCGCACTTGTTGAGGAAGGCTAAATCTTGGAGTATTTTGACAAGTTTCTTGGTGGAAGTGTTCAACTAGGGTTTTTCTTGATTATTCTTGATGAATGTAAGTGATATTTCTGCAATTCTTCTTAATTGAATGGTTATAGTTTATTTCTCTTTCATTTACATTAAAGATTATGAAATTTCTTGACTAAACCCTAGGAAGACTAGCACATGTTAATGTCCTAGCTTCAAAAGCCTTCACCTACTAGATCTTGTCAAAAGGCCATTTTTCTTGAAGCATGTGCTAAGGCTTTTCTATTGCAACACCAATTGCTTCATCTTAGCCATTTTTTGCTTCATCTTTGAGTTAAGGAGGGAGGAAATTCTACTGAGGTCTAGGGTTACCTACACCTTAGTAGCTAGTTTCCCCTAGGGTTTGATAATTGGAGCCTTGGGTTACCAACACTCCAATCTATCAATCTCTCTTTTCGTTGACTCTCCTACTATCATTTTCTTCAACATTTGCTGCCATATTCATTGACTCCATTTTCCCTAAAGCACTAGTCTAAGTCCTCCTTTGAGTAATTGATCAAAACAACCATCAAAACCTATTCTTTGAGCAACCTAATAACACTTTCTAACCCTAGAATAGCCTAACCTACTGACTATATTGTTTTTGTTACTAAAGTAAGCTACATCCATTAAATGCAACATTAAAAACTTATAAAAGCAATTGAAAAGGCTGATTTAATCATTGTCTTGTTTGCTTCCAACAAATGCTAGTAGTATGATTTCAATGGTTAATGATTCTTAGTCATTTTTTAAGCTATTGCAAGGCATTTAATGTGAAGTATTTCCTTATAAATATTGTTGTTATAATTTTCTGTTTACTTCATCATATTCAGCAAATTGCTTTTATCGAGAAAGTCTATCGTTTTATGAAGTGCTAACCAACAAGTGTACTTGCAAATATATATAGTTTCTTGTTGCTTTGTTTCAGGCAGGTACACTTTGACATATTATCTCTTCATTGGTTATAAAACCGGACTTTTTGATCGGTGGTGACTTGTGAGGGGATCTTTATCTAGCCACTTTGACTTTGCCTTCTCAAACCTCCAGGTCACCGAGGACGTCTCCCCTGGGCCTACCACCCTAAATAGAAAGAGACATCCTATTGAGGTGACAATGATAGGATAGTCTCCCGTTACGCCAATTTTCTCTCCTTTAACCTTTTCTACTATCAAAGTACAAATTGCGCAATAACAGATACAAAAACAAAATATGCCCGACCAAGCTTAGCAAGAATAGCATATATACATTGGTCATCCTTCATATTTATTTTACAATCTTTAAGTAAAAATCTAAGTGTTTTGAACTTAGATAAATAAGCTTCAATGCAAGGGAAATCATTTGGATTTAAATAAATTACCTGGATCTCAAGTTGGTGGGCTTGAATCACATTGTGTTTACCAAATATGCCTTCCATCTTATCCCAAGCTTCATCCGGGTCATCAATTATTTGAAGGTAAAACCATAAATAAAGAGAGATTTAATCCACATGCTTTTTCATTTTTATTATCCCATTTGGATTTTTTTTTAGCGTCAGTGGGGGCTAATTCTTTTCCCAAGGTAATCTGGTATAGTCCTTTACTTCGTAGTACATCCTCCATATCAGATTTCCATGAGAAGTAGTTGGTACTAATAAGAAAAAGATCACTTAGAGTAACCATATTAAAATGTATAGATAATGTGTATTCAAAAAATTAAACTAACTATTTAGATGGAAAACTCTAAAAAAAATAGGCAATTTAAAAAAAACGACACTGAAAATGGACTTCAGATGTGAAAGTTATGTCATTTTTAAAAATACATAAAAGGTAACCAAAGTGTTGCGTGGTAGGTAGAAATTGGCCCACATGGTAATGGATGCACAATGAAGTTGTTGAGTAAAAAAAATTCCCCTCCTTCTATAACTTTGGCTATAATCTTACTTTTAAAAATTACAATAAAGTGAGAATCACTTTTATAGAATAAGTGAAAATCACTTTTACAATGAAGTTATTTTATAAATTAAAGTTGCATGCAAAAAATAACTTAAAAAAAGAATATTAAATTTACTTTATAGTGGTGAAATTCCCTTTACAATAAAGTTATAAGATAACTCAAGGTTGTATGAACTTTTTCAAAAAATAACTTAAAAAAAAACATGAACTCAAGACTTCTTATTAAATAAAGTAACTTTCAACCAAGTGAGCTAATGTAAAAATATATATATATATATATATATATATATATATATATATATATATATCAAATGCTATGAAGGAGGGACTTTTTTTAACTCTTTCCCTTGAAGTGTGTTCTTACCCCCAAAACCCTTGTTTTTTCCTACAAAAAAACTTCAACGTGGTTGCACACAAAAACAAATGAAATTTTCAAAAAAAAATTCGAAACTTTACAATGATGGCGTTAGATCTTGGTTAGCTTGCCCATAAAATGAAAGTTTTCTCTTTGTTTTTGAGCTCACATAAACCATAGAGAAAAGAGCACACACAGAAAATAAAACACTTTCCGCTTTGTTTCTAATTTGTCGAGATCGCACAAAGCGCACGACAAAGAGCAAACATGTACTAGAAAGTGTAGCAAACCACAACTCTAAAAAAAATGAAATATGAACTCAATAAAAATTTTAAAAGGGTGTAACCAAACCTTGTACCTCTAGATTTCACAAAAAAGGTTGTATCTCGGGTAAACAAAAACCTTTTCGAGTGAAGCAAAAAGTGTTTCCAATTGAAAATAGTGCTCTGTGCTATCACACAAGTTGTAGGTTGGGAAAATACTAACCCAACTACTAATTGGAAACAAATAAGAGGGAACCTACCCACTTTCACCTTAGGCATGTGTCCCCGTCACTTTAGAGGTGAGGCAGTCACCTCAAGGGGGGAATCCCGGTGACCCTAGGGGGAAATGAGATGGAAAATGGTAAGTATGGATGGATGTCCCTAGAGGTGAATTCTAAATGGTATGAAGAGCTTGGGAAAGAGTCTTAGGAAGGCTTGGGTTTCCAAATGAATTGAGTGACCTGCCAAGTGTAAAAACCTACCCAAGACACAAGGAAAACCAAGCATATAATGTAATATGTTAGTCGGACAAGCAAGTTAAGTTTGTTGTCCCTAACTGAAGCAAAGATAAATGATATATATCAGCTCAATAAAGATATCAAAGGCTGCAATATAAGTGCTAAATGTATGACAAATAAACAAGAGACAAAACTAGTGAAAGCTAGCTCAACTCACCAATGATTAAGGAATAACTTTAGCACAAAAAGCAAAGCTGAAACAAAAGGTTGCTGCACTGATATTTCAGCCTTATGGCTGTAGAAAACCAAGCTTAAAATCAGAAAAATCAACCACTTAAAACCACTTCTAACTAGCTAGATAAGTGTGCTAGGGTTAGTAGAGAGTTAGCGCAAAATTGTAGTCAATTTCTAGGGTTAGTTTAGGAGTTATTAGGGGTTAGAGGGTTAGTTTTCTGCATCCCTAATGGCTGTAGGTTAGTTTTGTAACAGCAGCAAGAATTAATGGTTGAAAGGGGACACCTCAATGATGCAAGGGAGCCAAAGGCTCAAAGAACACCTTCCCAAAGAGACAATCTTAAGACTTGAAAATTTCACATTTACCAAGGCAACAATTTATTTCTCAGATACACCAAGTAAATGACAATTTCCTTAAATAATTGGGTTAATGGAGTTAAGAAAAGAAAGAGCTAGAGGTACTACCTCCTTGGGGGTGTAAATCCTCTTACTCCCCAAGGCAAGTATCTCTAGCTAGGGTTTAAGCTAAGAGGGTGTATGCCCTTATACTTCTCTTATCAAACCCTTGTTAAACCAATAACATATAAACACAAAATGATGGAGAATATGGTGGGGGTGTATTCCCTTATACTTCCCACCTAACTCTAGCAAATAACATTGACTTGAATAACAAATGATAGCAATAATGTAAAAATCCTTACCAATTCAAAGAAAAAAGTTAAGAAAAACCACCAAAATAGCAAAGAAGAGTATTCCAAGGATAGCACATCACTTCCATCAACCAATAACCAAAGAGATAGCCATAAAGAAGAGCACAAGAGAGAACTAGCCAAAGATAAAGAAAATTTATGTCCAATCATTCTCCAAATGAGAGAGTTATGTGCTAAAATGAGATCTTATGATCTCTATTTATACAAAATGTCTCCAAAATAGTTTGTCCACATAATTTTAGGGTAAATCAAAAGACTAGGGGTCAACAACCCTAATCTTTCCCTTTACACAAATAATATGTAATGTTCCCAATCCAAGATGCCGAGAACATTGCGTTTTTCATGTGATTTTTAAATGTTTTCTGGTTGTGGCATTTTGTCAAACACTTTGCAGTCCTAAGTCTCATGAGTTGCTCTAGGGTTTATATTGATGGTTGTTATGTGTGTTTGTAGCAATAATCAACATAAATATAGAAATGGAACATACCTCAACAAGATGCAAGATCAACAATACAAGAGATAACCCAAAAACACCTCAAATTTGATATTATTCATAATAGAAGAAAACCCTGATACAATGGATCTACATATCTGGTACAATATAGCTAATAGCTAGTAGTAGTATGAAGACAACCCTCAAGAAAGATAAAGAAGAGAAGATACAAGCCTCCAAAGGCCCCAAGGCTACAATAGATGTATAACAAGATGAGAATCCTGCCTCCTGAAGTGCCAAACCCCAAACTGAATAAGTTACACCCTGCTAGAAAGCTGAATACACCCAAAATTCGGCCTAGCTGATGGAAGCCTCCAAACACTCTGAAAATGGTTGGAAGTGTAGATCGGGCCGATACCAAACCATTGGTGAAGTCTCAAGATGAATGGTGAAGGTATGACCCTCCAAATAAACAATCCCCTAATTGGCTTGTGCCCTCCTAGATGACTAAAGACCCAAGAATTTGGCCTCTATGAAGATGGCCTCAAAACTCTCTAGAAAATATCCCAAACCGTAGATTGGACCACTGGAAATCCCTTGGTAGAGTCTCGGACTGAATGATAGAGATCTGACCCTCCAAATGTCTAGATCCTCAATCTGTGATGTGCCCTCCTCTCTTTGAACCTGTGTTGAGCTCCAATAAATAATACGGTAGAGAAACCCCCTCCAAAAAAGGCTAGGAAAGGTGCCCTAGGCCCTGCAAAGAATACCCAGAAGTCTCTTTTCTCTGAAACCTTCTCCTATGCATGGAACGATCTCCTCTCCTCAAGGTGGTGCGCCCTCCTACTAGAAACCCTCCTGAAGTTGCGCCCTAGCTCTCTCTGAACCTGTGGCTGATGTAGAACCCCTCTGAAGCTAAGTAGATCTGATGTAGAATGGTGAGGGACGAATCTTTCACCTCT
>JZKD02S1673597.1:111859-156981 GCA_000966675.3 Picea glauca | reverse complement strand
ACCCTAGGAGATGAAGCGCCAAAAGTCATGTGGGCCCCGTTTGGGTAAGTTAGTACATCAACTTCCCGGGGTCATAACTTTTGCATACGATCTCCGTTTTAGGCGTGTGATAGCTGGTTGGAAAGGTATTGTCGAGGAGATTCATTTTGGGGGCTAAATGATGCCTTCGGCTATCATTGAGAACCTCGATCTCAAAAAACCTTCATTTAGGCCCTCAAAATGGCCCCGAAAGTTAAAACCTGCTAAAAATAGTAAATTGTCAAAATTGCCAGAAAACTGTTTTGAGCCAGTCGAAAAAGGTGGGTGGCCACAGATATCCACCTGGATCAATGCTAGGTTATGTTGTCCACAATGTCTTCTAGGTTTCATCTCTCTCATCTGGCATGCAGGCCCTTGGCATCGAACCTGTGGGCTTCAAGCCCCATGGAAGCCTAAGTTAGGCTTGTTCCTCCAAAACTGTCCACCAACTAGGTCCTACAAAGACAAATAAGCACGCCCTCTAAGGATCTCAAGTCAAAATATCATGATGAGTAAATCAAATCAATAAATGAGCCACCTAAGCATGTGCATCAAATATTACCCTATCAAACAAATAAGTGCTCAAATACATTATGTGACTTGCTAAGCTTGGATATGGGAGGGTTGACAAGGTGTCCTATTGGGCAGACCTTTCCTAGGTCAAGGAGTGTTTCCAAAGTGATCCCTTTCTAAGACATGTAAAGTGGATGAAGTGGTTAAGGATCAAGACTCATTGGGCATGGGGTTCATGACATACAAGGGCTTGTAGTGTCTCATTCATGGGTGGCTTTGTAGAGGGTGTGTGGCACCTTTTTTTGCAATGCAAATTTTTCTAAGCCCATTTTTTTTCAATTCTTTGTTTCTTTCATAATTTAAGGACAAGTTGAAGGCCACTGTCCTGGCGTGGTGTCCAGATAATGACAGTGTCACCCACAAACACCTAGCAGAAATGAGAAGGATGGCTCGTAATGAGACTCCCTTTCTCTCAGCCATGCAACTAAGAGACATTACCCTGGCTTGGTGACCAGATGATGGTAATTTCATACCACTAGATATCCATGATCATGATAGGCCAGTTCGTGATGAGATCTCCTATCCTCCAACTAACCTTTTAAGCATTCATAATCATTATTCTTCTGGGTCCCCCTTTTCTTACATATAAGTGTTTCATTGCTTTCTTGGGTGATCCCTGAGTGAATCATATGGAAGGTTTATAAGTAGGCTTTTATATTTTACCCAACAACAATCCCTCTAGTCCTTTAGCCCCTTCTTCCCATAGAATGAGGGACAACCCCTTCTTAGGTCAATACACCCTAAAATCCCAATAGATAAGGAAATGGGGGGTTTTAATGATGAAAAGTGGTAAGTAGGATTAGGAACGGTACGATGGATCTTCAAGGGAGTTCCCAGTAGCAAACCCATCCCGAGGAAAGACCACTTACTAGGGTACAATGTCAACCACCAAGGTGAAACAGGGAAAAAGGCATAATGTCCAAGCATATGTCATGAAATCTAAAGAAGTCAAAGATACAACATATGCAAATGCCTCAAATATTGAAATGACACTCACCATAATACCTGACTTGTACCTCATGGAGCAAGGCCCATTGCCTTTCGAAAGCCAGCGGGTTTGGTGGACGCCATCCTGAAAATCCTGACCTGTGTGGTGGTGAGAAGGGTCTCCATCTGTGCAAGTGGACACTCTTGGTCATGTAGTCTCTCGGCACTCCATATTTGCAACATGAGGGACTCGAGACACAATATCCTTAGTTATCCCACAAAATGGGGATAACGATGCAATGGAATAGTCTATTCAACCCAAAAATGCACTTAAATAGAAAAAACCATAATTCTTTTGCTACATACAACAACACATGTTCATGATCTTGATCAACAACACGAGTGTTTCTTCAAACAAGCTTTGATACCATGTTTGAAAAAATAAGATATTTCCATGGAGGATGAACACCTTAAGCAACCACTCTCACAATCAAATCAAGGATCAATACACCAATGTTTTTATGTATTTAAAACCCTCTAAGAGGGAAACAATTACGATCCCATCCAACGTGGCCACTTGAGGAAATATATTAATGCAAAAGAAAAATTTGTACATAAGAGTTTCTCACAATCGATCTTCATCAAATGACCCTTCATTCTCTTTAAATATAGATCATGGACCAATCGGGTGTTAAGCCACAAATCAATAGCCATTAGTATCGAGGAGAATATGAGTCATCGGATCACTTTGTGTCTAGAACATATTGGGATTGTTGATTTACATAAATACAAATGCATACTAATGCATATTAAAGAAACACATTTTTACCTAAGGACACATTAAACCAAGTTGATCCTAACTAATTCATAAGTGTCTAAATATCCTAACACTTGACTCTAGACCTATCAAGCATCGAGAGAGATACTTGAATAATATGATTCAAATAGATGATAGACATAAAACAAGCATATGGAGGGTGGATGTAATATGGAAAGATAGAGAATGTTTTAGTAGTAAACCCATTTTCTAACTTTGAAACTTAGTAGCAGGATCCACCTAAACTTTGGATCTATTAAGGATCAACAAGGATTAAAAAAGTTATAACTCTCTCGTTGCTTAAAATATGGGTTCAAGATGGATTTATGCTAGTTATATATTTTTAACTTTTTTTTACCTGATGGTATCTAACAAGTGGTCTTTTTTTCCCTTCTTACAATAGACATCAAACCTCAACTTTTTTTTCATTTCAGTTTATTGTTACTCACAACCATGGTGCATCTCTTCCACTTGGGTGTAAAGTGCACATTGTTTCTCTCAATGAAAGGACTTTTTATCACACAATCTGTAGATTGGGGAAAGCCTAATCCAATCCACGGGAGTGTGACAATTATGGGAGTACCTACCCACTGTCACCTTAGATAGACACTCCCTTTTCTTTAATGATGATAAGTCACTACAAGGGGGGAATCCTGGTGACCCTAGGGGGATTGAGATGGAAAGTGAGAGAATGGTCAATGGATCCCCTATAGGTCAATATTGGAGATGAAGAAAGGGCTTGAAGAAGAGTCTTGTGGAAGGGTAAATGGTTTCCAAGTGTTGTGTACCTGCAAAACAGTGTTATCCTTACCAAGAACAAGACAAATGATGATAAACCCAGCCTCTGATCAATGGGGAATCAACAACATAAGCTTATTGTCCCAGAACTGCAACATATATCAAATTTACAACAACAAAGAATAAGTTATGACAGAGGCACAATTACCCATCAAAAACATCAAACAATTATTGGATGATTAAGCCCTAAACATGTAGATAATATTCCAATACTTAAACTCAAGTTTTGATGGCAAAATAAGGCTGAAAAAAGATGCTATCAGAAATATATTAGCGCAGCCTTGTGTCTATCGCAAACTTTTGCTACAGCAGCAAGTTCTAGCCACTGAAATTCACAAGCAAAGCACCCAAATGAAAGCCCTCGACAAGAAGAATAATTAGTACTAATTACTTGCAATTTTCAGCAGTAGAAAGAGTAGTAAAAGATGATGAAAGAGTGATTTTTCAACAGCCCTAATGGTTGTAGAATTATTTTATAACAACAAAGAGAATTAGTTAGTCAAGATAGACGCCCTTAGGGCACAAGAATGTTTATACCATGTAGAATCAATTCCAACTTAGACAATTGCAATATCTCAACAATTCACATATACCAATGCAATGATTTTATATCTCCAATGCAAATTAAATTAGTGCCTTATCAATTAGGTTATGGGGTCTCTTGTGTAAGAGCTAGTTGTATTACCTCTCTAGGGGTATAAGCCTTTTTACTCTCTAGAGCAAACAAAATTAGCAAGGTAAATCTAGGAGGGTGTAAGCCTTTTTACTCCTCCTAGCAACCTTTGCAAAAATAGTTTATCCAAGAAAATGGTGATAGATATTAGTGGAGGGTGTATGCCTTTATACTACTCCAAGAGCTTAAAAAAATTAACCTTGCAACCAAGAAAGAACAACACAAAGCATAAATTCCTTACCTAGTCCAAGAATTAGCAAGATAAACCCTTCTTTACCAAGAACATTCCATAACAAGAGCAAGAACAAGAAATCCAAGAGATAACGCCTGGCTTATTCCTCCAATAGACAAGTAGTGGCATCCAAAATTGCATAAGAGAGAGAAAATACGAATTTCCCAAATAAGGAAAAAATTTCATCCAACCAATATGTAATTCTCAAGTGAGTTATATGTAAAATGAAAGTGACAAGGCCTTTATTTATACAAGACCTTGTAAAAACAATTGTCCACATACTTAGGGTAAAACACAAATTAGGGAGGCTAACCTCCTCAATTTTCCCCTTTACAAATTAGAATTCAAATTTACAAAAGAAGAAAGCCCTAAATGATGATGTCATACCCCTTAGGGGTGACATTTTGGCATAACAATTAAGAAGTTGAGGTTCTTGAGGGAGATGTTGGGCCTCCAAAGGCCATATCTTCACGTGCAAGAGTCTTCCTTCATCATGATGTGCCAAGTTATCACAAACCATCCAACACCACCAAACCCTAGCCCTACAAGTATGACATCATGCCCTAGGAGATGATGTTGAGACTCCAAGGCCAAACGTTAGGAAAGGGGGGGGGGGCTAGTGTCCTTTTCCAAGGTGTCCTCTCATGCCTCCAAAGGAAACATTCATCATCCATGTGTCCAGAGAGAAGGGGGTGCATCATCCAACCTATGGGATTCATGCCCCAAATGAAGGTTCAAGTGACCTTGTGCCTTCATGATCAAACTTCCACCTCTCAAGGTCCTGCAAAGACAAACAAGTACGCCCTCCAAGGGTCCACAAGTCACAATATCATGCCAAGTAAGCCATATCTAATAAAAGAACCACTTGAACATGTGCATCAAATCTCCCCTTTCCAAAATAGACAAATGCTCAAAGACCTTATACAATTTGTCAAATTTAGATATTGGAGGGGTGCCATAATGCCCTATTGGGTGAACCAATTCCTCAAGTAGGGGATGTTCCCAAGGAGAAACCTTTCTAAATCATGTAGTGAAGGTGAGGTGGATGGGGTTAGACTTTTAGGTATGGGGTTTCATGACATACAAGGGCTCGTATTGTCTCATTTATGGGAATCTTTGTTGAGGGCTAGCCACATCCTTTTTCTCCTTTTGTTTTTAAGGCATATTTTTCCAAACCCTTTGTTAGCCATTTGCTTTGCATGTGTCACCGAGTTGAAGCAATAAGGGGCACTAAAAAGGAAATGCATAGCCCACATACGCTCTACCTCAGTTCGCATCCCTTTCCAAGTTGAATACAATAAGGGGCACTAAAAAGGAAATGCATAGCCCACAAATGCTCTACCTTGGAAAGTTTCAGTAATTGATTAATTATTTATTTTATGGGTCCCTTACTTTTTTGAGAAGTGTTTCATTGCTCTTGGGATCCCAAGGAGAACCTTTATTCATGATGTTTTTTTCTAGGGAACTTCTGAGCGTAATGGCCCCTTCTTCCCATGAAATGAGGTACATGCCTTTCTTGGGTCAATAAGCCTGAAAACCTAAAAGGTTGGGAGACAAAGGGGAAGAAGTGATGATATGTGGAAAGTATGAGCGGGAATGGTATGCTGACCCTTCAAGGAGACCCCCTCGTAGCAACCCTTTCCTTAAGGGTGGCCATTTACTAGGAAACCATGACACTCACCAAGGTGAAATATGGAAAAAGGCATAAATTCCAAGCAAATGTTTTCAAAATTAAGAAAGGACCCTTTGCAACGTGTTCAAATGATTCAAACATTAAAATGACACATACCACAATACCAGACTTGTTACCTCATGGAGCAAGACCTGTTGTCCTCTGGGCCAAGCTGGGTGTGGTCGATGTTGCTGCGATTGATCAGATGGTGATGTGTGGCATGATAGGTGCCCTTTCCTGCTCATCTGCCTCTCTCGGTACTCCATGTCTACTACCTGAGGACCTTGAGACATCATCTCCTTAGTTATCCCTAGAAATGGGGGATAACATGACTTATATAGATAAATTGAATCTATGCTTCAATATTGCTCAAAAGATGAATGACTCTAAACATCTCTTAGATGAGTCAAAATGGTTGAAACAAATTGATATTATTCAGGTCACTCATAGTGCCTTCAAATTTAGAGTTCTTGATTGGAAGGTTCTTCTCAAGGACATGGTGAAACAAAAGGGACTAGCTAGAACTGGTCTTTTAGATGGTTTTATTCATCCAAAGTGGAAAATGTAACGACATCAACATACTTTTTGGATTGTAAGTTTTATAAGAAACCGTGAAAATTGCTTCTACTCCTCATCTTTCTTTTAGTATGTTCATCTCAAAGAGTAGAATTTTGTAATGGTCAATCTTGGAACGGTTCAACTTTGAATATCCAAATATGTCATGCAAAGTTTATCAATTTAGTTCAAAAGTTATTTGATTCACGTTCAAGGGATGAATGATTTAGAAATCAGTCCCTAGTCACATTGATAGCAAGTGCATCTTTTTAAAATGTAGTATTATATACATGGTGATAATATGATTCTTTTACTTACCCAAACAAAAGAAAACAGTTCCAACGTCTTTTTGAAAGGCCCGTGCGATCCCGGATATACTATAAGGAAAAGGAGTGGTGGTTTTTGTTTGTACTTTGTCTTACTACTATCTTCTTATGGATGTAAGGTAACATTTGAAGGTTCTAGATAAATGTTTGTAATATTGACTAGCTTCAGTTTTTACCTTACTTCAAAACTCAAATTCATACCAAGTGCCATTTTCTTAGGATGTAATTTGTATTAAATGCGTGCCCTTTTTCTTGATTGGAAGGTTCTTCTCAAAGTGATTGGCGAAAAAACAGAAACTATCTAGGAGTGGCTTTTAGATAGTTTTATGCATCCAATGTGGGAAATGGAACGACATCAAACATATTTTTTTTGGATTGTGGGTTTTCTAAGAAACATTGAAAGTTGCTTCTACTGGTTATCTTTCTTTCAAGTATGATCATTTCAGAGAGTAGAATTTTATAAGGGTCGATGTTGCACTGTTAAATTTTGAATATGAATATCAATGTAGTTCAGAAGTTAATTGATTCATGCGCGAGGGATGAATAATTTAGAAATCAGGCCCGAGTCACGTTAGTAGCAAGTACATGTGTTTAAAATGTTGTATTCTATACAGGCTGATGATATAATTCTTTTGCTTACCCAAACAAAAGAAAACAACTCCAAAGTCTTTTTGAAAGGCCCATCCAGCATAGAGTTGTGCTTTTGGTGATCCCGGCTACTATAAGAAAAAGTGTGGTGGTTTTGGTTATATACCTTATCTTACTACGATCTCCTTTCTTTGATCTATGAGATATAAGGTAACATTTGACGGTTCTAGATTTTTTTTTAATATTGACTAGCTTCAGTGATTACCTTAGAAACTAAAATTCATGCCAAGTCCCTTTTTATCAGGAGGTAATTTGTATTAAATGATATTGGTACCCAGTCACAAATGCTTTCCCTTCTAGCTTAGGTTGGAAAGGGAAGCTTAAAATTATAATCATCCTGTTGTAATGTACTGTATTGTTTCCTGTGTAATATTAAAACTCAATGTTTTTAATACTAAAAATATAAATCCAAATGACAACACCATGAGTTCTTTCCACACCCAACTCATGGACTGCCTCAACACAACTCTACTCATCCATGTGCTCTTAGAAAAAGATGTCTCCTTCAGTACTTGGGAACCGTTCTCTTCTCCTATACAAGGAGAAAGGAATCACATGAAGTTAAGATTGGTTCCCCACATTTCATACGCCTAGCTAGATTTTGTTACTTCATGTGTTGCCAAAGCAAGTAACTTAGGTAAGTAAAAGAAGGGGAGTCAAATTATGAAAGAAATGTAATTGAAATTATAGGCTGAAAAATTCAAAAGATGGAGGAAATCATACCAAAAAAGAGAATGACCTAGCTGAGGTCAGTATTTTGAAATGAAAGCAACATCAATGTAGAGATGCAACAGAATTCTCAAGGAGATGGACAAATAGGCTGAAAAGGAGATACCACTTAACATTTCATCTATAGCACACATTAGGGCAGCTTATAGGCCCCCAAACCTATAATAGCACATTGGCTTTCACATAATAAGTCGAGTGTATGTGTATAATAGCACCCTGCTTTAGCTCAGCAACTAGTTAGAGCAATCTAGTATTATGAGATTAGAGGTTCAAAAATGCGCAACAGTGATTCTTAATTCTACTTTTGAATTCCTTGAATGTCATAAGTTCTATATTGTCATGCTCAGCAGATCTGGTATGTCTGAAGCATCAGGCGATATACATGATTTTTATAGTCAAGTACTTTCATCGGAATAGATGTGTTCCAGAAAAGAGACGTATCAATTTCAGGAATTGTATTGGGTTCATGCCAATTAAGCTTCATCTTTTTCCTTCATAACATCATACAATATAAGGTTGCAGTCTCAATACACAAGACTTTTAAATGATAAAAAAAACTGTCTAAATTCTAACACAAATAAAAAATAAAATAATGTCATATATGAGGAGTACTTACCTTAAGTGATAATCTACCTCATGCCCATAGGGACCTTCTACTGAAGCATTCAATTTAAAAGGACATCGAACTGCCAACTGTTGTTGAGTTTGTTCCCCGCTCATGGAAACAATATTTTTGAGTTCGTGTGTCCATTTTCCGAGAGGCTTGATAAGAATTGATAAATGATGTCTACCATCATATGGGCTGGATGACACACTAAATGGATGCCATTGCAGCCAAGATAAATTTCTTATCTGGATAAAGACAAAACTCAGCGCATTGTAGCACAAACCTGGAAGAAATATGTACTCGTTAAAAATATGATGTTGAAGGACAGATGAGTTGATTACCTTACATTCAAAATGCATAAAAACTGCTCGCATGTGATCATCGATTGCTTAATTGATGAGGGGGGCATAGGACATTGTAGGGCTGTCACATGACAGGGTGCTTAGGTTTTTAATTATAGGAGCAAGGAATCACATAGGAGCCAGCTGACTATAAAACCAAGAGCAACGCATGAAAATAGTTGCAATTGCTAACATGGAGAGGAAGGGGGAGAGGGGACTCCAGTTTTATCATAAGATTTCTTATGAGTGCAATGGAGGGCTTGAATTTCTAATTTGTAAAGCCATATGAGCTAGAAAGAAACTAGCTAGAAGCTCCTTTTTTAGAATGCTCTCTTAGTTCCTCTTTTAACTTCGTCCGGCAGGCGAAAGGGAGAATGGCTGAGTTTATAATGGTGTGGGCAATTGCATGATACGCATTTGGCATAAATCACAACTCATATTGTGCACAAATAATCATTAAAAACATGCATGGAGAAATAAGTGGGATGTCAAAATAACATAAAAGGGGACGACACTTGATGATACCTGGTGGCTTTGATATAACCAATTCAAATGTTCCGCATGGAAGGCACTTTGCTGAAAGCAAATCAACATCGCTTCGAGATTGACATAATCTAAGAAACCGATCAACTATGAAGAAAAATATCCCTCCTGCTGCTGTGGCGAATAGATAGTCTCCCACATGTAACGCTAAGAACAGTATGAAGACTATGTATAACTGATGTGTGTAGAAAAATAGTTCAAAATAGTTCTGTCGTACAAAACGCAATGAAGTCACCCACATGGCCAAGCCAGCACAAAGGCTTATTTCCCCTGGGAGATTTGCAATATCATTTCGTTGCCACTGAACCACCTGTAAGAAAAGATTTGGTTAAATTGTAGACAAGAGTCTAGACTAAGCACCAAAAATCTTAATATTTCAGACATGAATACAGAAAGAACCGATAATTTTATGTGACTAAGAAAAATGTTAATATTCCAGACATGACTACAGAAACAATCGATGGTAATTTTATGTGACTAAGAAAAATGTTAATATTCCAGACATGAATACAGAAACAACCGATGGTAATTTTATGTGACTAAGAAAAATGTTAATATTCCAGACATGGATACAGAAAGAACCGCTAATTTTATGTGAAAAAAAAAATTGAAGAACTGAACTTCCTAAGTGGTTTAACACTGAGATTGCATATTATATGCCACCTTGGGGAATCATTATCCACCATGCCGACTCTTAACAATGTCTTCCCAGGTGATTTAAGACTGAGATAATTGAGAATATGGAGAGCAGCCACATCACATAAACACACAAATGATAATTTGTATTACACATTTACACTCAGATACATTAGGTATATATAGTTGGAGTGAGATCCAACTGATTTTAAACATGGGTGGAGGAGTTGAGAGAATATCTCAACAAACTCCAACAAATCCTCAAACTAATCCCCAAACTGTAGTATGCAACATTAATGAAGCATTATCTCTAACACCCCTCTTTAATGCTTACATTACAAAACTTCACAAATTACACACTTACACTATACATTAGGTATATATAGTTGGAGTGAGATCCAACTGATTCTAAACATGGGTGGAGGAGTTGAGAGAATATCTCAAAGACTCCAACAAATCCTCAAACTAATCCCCAAACTGTAGTATGCAACATTAATGAAGCATTATCTCTAACACCCCTCTTTAATGCTTACATTACAAAACTTCACAAATTACAAAACATAAAATGTTACAACACTTTAACTTTGTCTCACATGGTCTTCATCATCGCCTATACTCACTCTGATGCCTCCGGACTGCGCTCTTTCTTTTCCTCATCTTCGAGCTTACCATTCAACTCATTTAAAATATAAATGCTTCAGACCATCATTGATGAATTTGTACAATGGACAATATTGACAAACTCGACTCACCGGGGCTTCCATGAGAAAAGTTGTCAAAGTAATAAAGCATCCTATGAACATACCTCCATCTGTCAGATATTTTTCTTTTAGCTATCACAGAATGTCTTCAAAATTCAATCGTACAAAGTGACCTCTTCTACAAACATAAGAACAATTGTTCTTGAAACCGGGGCTGCCAGATTATATCAATAAACAAGAGTCCATGTTTTCCTTAACACATAAATAGCATACTCACACACAAGATCTGAATCCATCATCTTGGATCTTCGTTCACCACCTGCAATTGACGATCTTGGAGCACCTAAGTACAACAAGAATTTCTAGCTTTTAACAGACTTGTAAACATACTCAACTAGTGAATATGTTCTTACATGGCACCTAAGTACCTCAAGAACTACTAACCTAAGATATGTTACTCTGTGCAATTCATTGGTTCTTCATAATGCAATTTTTACAAACAAAATAAATATAATGCTAATACACATCACACTACACAATAAATCTGAAGTCTACGGGATCCAGTAACCATCAACAAATAAATTTGTGGACTCTTCATGGCGTTTAAATTGGTCCCTATTTATGAATTGATCATTTGCACGTCCATCTAGCACAAATTCTGCAAGCGGGAAGGTTGATAATCAAACTCAGGATCCAGACTTGTAGTTTTTCTTCATCAATATCGTGTGCACATCGATCTACTCGTAGTTCTACACCAAATTTGCACCTGCATAAATACGCCAAGAATCAGAGTCTCTCGCTTGCAACACCTGTCCATAGATGCACAACCTTCTCCGACAATGGACCATGTTGGTTTTCAATAGGGCGATCTACTCGCAAATGTTTTTGCATCCACAAACGATTCGTCGGCAACAGATAGCAGAGTTTCTTCGAAGAATGAAAGCCAGAAGTCGTTATTGCTTACAACGCAAAACTCAAAGTCTACAGAAGTCGTTATTGCTTACAACGCAAAACTCAAAGTCTACGTCATAATGAACATCGACCGCAACTTCTCTTTTCCTATTCTCCGGTGAAATATTAGGAGGTTGTCAATATGGGGGCCATATAACACAAAATTAGAGGGCGTATTAATGGCCTTGTTTCCAAGCAATCATTGTTCTATGTTGACTCCAACAACAGTCCTCACAACAACAACGATGGATTCACATGGGTAGCGAACAATCCTCAACTCATTGTAGCGCTTCCTTCCTCACGAGATTACACACAGAAGATGAGTGTTGTAACTCTCTTTTATGCAATGCCTCTCTTTTTATGCAACGTCTCTCTTACATGCAGCAGAATTAACACTCTCAAACACAAACACATAAACTCACACACAAAAATACACTCTTATCTCCTACATATTTACAGAGAATCATTAATCATAGCTCTCACATCTTCTTGGCTCTCCCGCAAGGGAGTCAGGCCATAACTAACTCTGATACCAAATTGAGAATATGGAGAGCAGCCATATCACATAAACACACAAATGATAATTTGTATTACACAATTACTCTCAGATACATTAGGTATATATAGTTGGAGTGAGATCCAACTGATTCTAAACATGGGTGGAGGAGTTGAGAGAATATCTCAACAGACTCCAACAAATCCTCAAACTAATCCCCAAACCGTAGTATGCAGCATTAATGAAGCATTATCTCTAACAGAGATTGCATACTATATACCACCTTCGGAAATCATTATCCACCATGCATACCTCTAAATAATGTTTGCCTGGAACGAGCAGAACTATCATTGGGCAGGTTGGAGCCATCACTGGTCCACCCCATTCATGGTTCTAACCCGCCTGGTGATGGTTCTGACCAACTCCAAGCAGGAATTTATTAAGAGTCTGTGTGGTGCTTAGTGTTTTCCGCTACCTTGGCCCAATATTGTGTGTGCATTTGGTTGTTGTAGATTGATTTAACTATAAACGCCATGTGGAAATGACAATAGCTAACCACTCAACTACACCCAGTTTGATAGGGGCTTATGTATGTTGATATCCCACCATGCAAACTCTTAATAATGTCTGCCTGGAACAGGCCAGAACCATCACTGAGTAGGTTGGAGCCTGATGATGGTTCCAACCAACTCTAAGCAGGAATTTAGTAAGAGTCTACATGGTACTTATTGTTTTCCGCCACCTTGGCCAATATTATGTGTGCATTTGGTTGTTGTACAGTGATTTAACTGATAAAAACCACGTGGGAAATGACAACAACCAACCATTCAACTATGCCCACTTTGTCGGGGGCTTACATATGTTGATATTCCATGGATACTTTGTTTCCGGCGTTGGCCAGCTGTTCTACGAAATGGTTTTTTTTACCGGAATCTGACTATATAAATTTACACGAATCACTATTTTTTGTTGTTCGGAATTCATTTTTGAATGCAGAAATGGATTTAGCATGCTGAAAAACTCCCAGGACACTCAGATTCTACAAAAATAATCACTTAAATCTACGAATCTAACAATTTTTGGCCGGATTTCTAGTAAATATCCCTGGAAAAAATCTTCATTTCATATAATCTTTAGCCTACGGCCTTTGTTTCCTCCTTTGGTATGTATTCTATTAGATAACTTTAAGGCATGCTTAGCCTATTAAGCGTCTACACAATGAAAAGTAGATAGAAAACCACCTTGTCAATGAAAATGGAGTAACCTGCCTAGTATTTAAATATCTGATTTCACTTTTATGAAATATAATATACATTAAGTTTTGACAGTGTAAATTTACATCTTGGAATTGTTAGTTATAACCTCAATAGTATGTGACTGTACACTGCCAGTTGTTCTAGCCAGCTTTACCAGTCATTAGGATTTGGTTCTAACTTCTTGATTTGGTGGTTTTGTTTTTTCTTTATATCTTTAGACTATCAACTAATACAATTGCGCTATACACTTTCCATTCTTGATCTCTCTATTCTATATTGTCTGCTTCATTTCTTGTTTTGTCATGGTATCAGAGCACGGGAGGTAAGACTCTTCAAAGAGCCTGGAGAGCAGTCTGCTAAAGGAGCGTTGGAGACATCAGTCCGCTAAAGAAGAGCGCGAGGCATATTTGCAGAAGAAGATTAAATACGAAGCATTTAAGAATTCGTGGAATCCTTTCTTCCTGAGGAAGATGCAAAAGTAGCAGAGGAGAATCTACAACAAACGTTAGATCGGCCGTGGGAACAGATCTGGGCCGTCAGATCAAGCCCAGATAGGACGAGAAGCATGCAAAGGAGCCGAACATATCTCAGTCATTAGATCTCGATACGAGGAACAATAGTCGTCGGATCATTTATAGATTAAGTCATGACCGTTAGATCTCATTGAAGACAAATTGACGGCAAAGAGCCATTGTGGAAATCACAAAGGAAATTAAAGAGAGTGCAGGTTCAGACTCCAAAATCCCTCAGGATCGTCGATATTTCTAGATCAACATATCAACGGTGGAAAACAACCCCACGACGGACGAGCATCTTCACATTGCGAAGATCGAGAAGGAAATTAACGCATGAGCAAGTTCAAGCTCCACAATCACTCGTGGTCGTTGATCTTCACGGTCCATTTAAACACGATCGTTGATCCTACAAGGAGATCTGAAGTGACTCTGGACCATTGGATCCAGTGGACACGTGTCAGACGATCCCTGTATTCGACGATCTTGTACTTCGGAGGAAGTAGAGCACATGCGCTAAAGGTACCAATTGCCCGAAGCTCCAAAGAGCTCGAGTAAATCCAAGCCATTGATCACGCTGGACACGTGGAAGTCATCCGACAGTTCGACAATTTGACACTCCGGAAGAACTATGAAGCAGTGATGTGAAGAGCTCCAAAGGCTGAAGCACTGAAATAGATCCTGATCACTCATTCCAGTAGACATTTGAACCATTGGATCAAGCTTACCTCACTCCGAAGATTCGACACTCTGGTGGTTAGCGCAAGTCAGCAGACGAGAAAACTCCCGAAGTCCTGAAAAGCATCTCGATCGTCGATTAGCTAAGCATTGTGGGTCGTTGATCTTTGTTGTCATTCGATGCTCAACCGTTTCGGCATTTCGGCGTCGGGGGATATGAAGGATCGTGTTGTGTGGACGACCAAAAGAAATCATCGAAGCCCGAAGAGAATAAATCTGAACTGTGCATCCATTGGATCTTGAGGACCGTCAATTTAATACTTGGGCGTATTCGCAGATTTGGCGATTCGGGAGATTTGTGGAAAGGTGTTGTGGAAAAATCACCAAAGATCGAAGTGAGAAGGAGGTGCAAAACCATTGATCGGGTGGAGCAATAGGAGCCGTCTGATTTGTCCTTTTCAACGATCGACACTTTGCGAGTGTTGTGTGTGTTGGTGCGATAAAAAAAAATTCGTCGAAGCCCAAAACAACGAAATTTGAGCCATCGATCTCTGTGCTTGTTGAAGACCATTGATCTTGCTGCCTATTGCTTGACATTTCACGGATTGTGTATTCAGAGATAAGAAGGCTAGAAAGTCTCGAAGTCCCAAAATGCTTGGAACCCGAAGCCCCGAAGCACCTGGTTCTGAGCTCTTGGTCATATGAAGGTTTAACATTAAAAAAAAATTGTTAAAAAGGAATCCCTAGAGCCATTGGTTTTCGCCATTAAAGGGTTACAGTCGATCAAAAATGCAGCTCGGAGTTCCAACTCTGTAGATCTCGTGCTCGGATAGTCAGATCCATCCAGATTAGAGCTAAAGAAGTGGTTTGGCCCGCGTTTTTCGGCCCAAAGTCACGCTGAGGATTTCAAGGACTTGGTTCTATGCGCAATAAATAGGAAGAGGATCTGTCTGTTTGCATCAAGCGATATCAGAGGTATTTTCCATCCCTGAGAAAAATTACAAACAATACTAACAGTTTGTTTTCTGTTATAAATTTTTTTACAAAATTGGCCACCTCTAACCATTTAAGAACAACACAAGGGCCAATTCTTCTTGGGAAGAACTATGAATTTTGGTCTCTCAGAATGAGATCCTTCTTACAAGCACATGATTATTGGGATCTAGTGGATCTTGGCTATGTGGAACCAAATCCAACAAATCTAGCTGCCATGAACAATCAAGAAAGAGTTGTGCAGACAAAATAGAGGAAAAGAGAGAATAAGGCCAAGTTATGGATTCAAAACTCAGTGGATGACTCAATTTTCTCAAAAATCATAACTGTTGTTACCTCAAAACAGGCCTAGGACATTCTCAGTACAACCTACCAGGGAAATGACAAGGTCAAAACAATCAAGCTGCAGACCTTGAGAACACATTTTGAGGCTTTAAAAATGACAAAGTCTGGAAATGTTGATCAATTTATGACCAGAGTCATGGGAATTGTAAACCAAATCAAGTTGACTGGTGAGGCCATCCCTGATCAAAGGATTGTTGAGAAAGTCCTCAGAAGTCTTCCGAATAAATTTGAGATGGTTGTTACAGCCATCCTTGAATCCAAGGATCTGTCGAATTTTTCAACAGATGAACTCATGGGTTCTCTATTGTCACATGAGACCAGACTGCATCTAGAAGATGAGTCAATAGCCAATGCCTTCAAGACTCAATTCTCCTTCAATAGAGGGAGAGGCAGAGGTAGAGGTCACAAAGGAAGAGGGAGAATTCCAAGAAACCATCACTAAGGTGAAGGTCACACTCATCAAAATCAACATCAGAATTTCTAGCCTCAAAGAGGAAGAGGGAGGAGATCAAATGACAAAGCAAGCATACAATGTTATTACTGCAAAAAGTATGGGCACTATGAATATGAATGTAGGAAGATCAGCACTCAGGAAGAGCACATGTCTCAAATCATGAAGGATACACCTCAGATGGGATGTTTCTCTCATGTCACAAAACTGAAGAACAACACAAGGACCTCTGGTTGCTGGACAATGGATGTAGCAATCACATGACAGGTAACAAAGATTTACTTTCTTGCATTGATTCTTCTATTTCATTTGATATTACACTTGGAGATGACTCTTTAGTCAAAGTTCAAGGCAAAGGAATTGTACCTATTCTCACTAAACAATATGTAAAGAAAGACATAAACGATGTCTATCACGTTCCAGATCTGAAACACAATATGTTAAGTGTAGGACAACTAGTTGAAAATGGCTATAAGGTACATTTTGAAGGAGCATCATGTAGGATATATGACAAACTTCCCAACAAAAATTTGATTTCTGAAATCCACATGAGTAGGAATAAAATGTTTCCCCTGACCCTTAGAACTGCAAATTTGACTCAATCTTATGCACAAAGTGCATCCATGCCCAATGAAACTATGATTTGGCATGAAAGATTTGGACATCTTCCCTTTCAGAGTCTAAGCCTTCTACAGAAGCACTCCATGGTCAAAGGTCTACCTATCTTCAAAGATCAAAATCCCCCATGTGAGTCTTGCATTCTCGGAAAACATAAGAGAACTAACTTTCCACAGTCCTCCACTCAAGCCAAACAAGACTTAGAGCTGGTTCACACTAACCTATGTGGAACAATGTAAACAAAGTCAATAGGTGGTAGCTTTTATTTTCTAACATTTATTGATGAGTTTAGGAGGAAAATATCAATCTATTTCCTCAGACACAAGTTTGAAACCTTTGCAAAGTTCAAGGAGTTCAAGGTTGAAGCTAAAAAACAGAGCCAAAAATATGTGAAGGTTCTCAAGTCAGATGAAGGAGGAGAATACTGTTCAACAGAATTTGCAAAATTCTGTAAATGACAAGGCATAATCATGCAAACCACAACCAGGTATACTCCACAGCAAAATGGAGTGGTCGAGAGGAAAAATAAGACTATAATGAACATGGCAAGGAGCCTTCTCAAAGAGAAATGTATATCAAATCTATTTTGGGCTGAAGCAGTAGCATGTTCAGTTTATCTCTTGAATAGATCCCCAACCACTAGTTTCAAGATGAAGGTCCCTCAAGAAGCATGGAGTGGGACAAAACTGAAAGTTGTTCATCTCAGGACCTTTGGATGCATTGCATTCACTCACATACCTTCCGAATTGAGGAAAAAACTTGATGATCGAAGTGAGAAATGCATTTTTGTTGGCTACAGTGAGACATCCAAAGCCTACAGACTCTACAATCCGATTTCAAAGAAATTCATTCTCAGCAGAGATGTCAAATTTCTTAAAAATCAGTTTTGGAGTGAATCTGAAAATCGCCCTATGGACAGTCAAAATCCATTGCTACCACTTCCTAAAAGCACAGAAAATTCAGGACAACAAACACATCAGCCTGTCCTTCCAAGATTACAGGTACAAGGATAGCCTGAAAGTTCTCAGAACAACTCTTCTTCAAGTAGAAATTCATCCTCTAAACTTCAAAATCAGCGAAATCAAAGCTTGAGAGAAAGACATCAGCAGTTGGATGATATTGAACAACACAATCTCTTTGCATTAATGTCATGTCAACCTACACATTTTAAAGAGGCAGCTAAAGAGCCACATTGGGTTCAATCCATGAACCAAGAAATTGACTGTATTGAGAAGAACATGACATGGGATCTTGTTGATCTTCCCAGACATAAGACAAGTATTGGTGTCAAGTGGGTTTACAAAACTAAACTCAATGAAAAGGGGCAAATTGAAAAACACAAAGCAAGACTTGTTGCCAAAGGATTCTCATAGCAACCAGGCATTGATTATGGTGAAAAATTTTCTCTAGTAGCAAGGTTGGACACTGTAAGGACTCTCTTAGCCATAGAAGCTCAACACAAATGGCAAGTATACGAGATGGATGTCAAGTCAGTTTTCCTAAATGGTGTCTTAGAAGAAGAGGTCTATGTGGATCAACCACCTAGATTTGAAGTCAAAGAGCAGCCAACCAAAGTGTATCGGTTGAAGAAAGCCTTGTATGGCTTAAAGCAAGCTCCAAGAGCTTGGTACAACCGAATTGACACTTACCCGATCAAGACTGGTTTCATCAGAAGCCAAAATGAGCCAACTCTATAAACCAAAATAGATCAGCAAGGTAAAATTCTTATTGTCTATCTTTATGTTGATGACATGATATATACTGGAAATCTTGAGTTAACCAGTTTTAAACATGCCATGAAATCTGAATTTGAGATGACAGATCTTGGCATAATGAAATATTTTTTGGGGATTGAGGTTGACCAATCAACCAAAGGGATTTTTGTCTATCAGCAAAAGTATGCAGCAGACATCATCAAAATATTCTGCATGGAAGACTGCAATCTAGCATAAAATCCTATAACCCTAGGGACAAAATTGAGCAAGCAAGATGAAGGCCCTACAGTGGATTCTACTTTGTACAAAAGTTTAGTAGGAAGTTTGTTGTATCTTACAGCAACTTGGCCTGATATTATGTATGCAGTTGGCTTTGTTTCCAGGTTCATGGAATATCCCAAAGCTTCTCACTAGAAGATGGTGAAAAGGATTCTGAGATATGTTGTTGGCACTCTCAATTTTGGTTTATGGTACACTCAGTATGAAGATAATCATCTTTTTGGTTACACTGACAGTGATTTTACAGGAAGCCTAGATGACTGGAAAAGCACCTCAGGGTATGCTTTTCACCTGGGCACGAATCTGATTTCTTGGGCATCAAAGAAGCAATCCAGTGTCTTAATATCTTCTGCAAAGGAAGAATATGGTACGATAGAGAAAGGGAAAAGGATTTCTTTCTTTAATCGGGTTGCTATGTAATATATTTGGACACGAAAGAGAAACGGGTCGATAGGACACATGAGCAACTATGATTCGCTACTACCTCAGCTTCCTGTCAAGCTGTGTGGTTGTGAAGACTATTGAATGACATGTCACATATAGAAAATGAGCCAACTCCTATCTTCTGTGACAATACTTCAGCAATTGATTTATCCAAAAACCATGTTTTTCATAAGAAAAACAAACACATTGACATTTTCTTTCATTTCATACACGAGCTGTCAATAATGGTGAAATCATGCTTCAATTTTGTGGTTCAAGAGATCAACGCATAGACATATTTACAAATCCATTGGGAAAAACCATTTTTTATTTTCAGAGACAACACTTGAGCATTATCAGTGCTGATGTTCGTAACTGTTGAGTTTAAGAGGGAGTGTTAGTTATAACCTCAATAGTATGTGACTGTACACTGCCAGCTATTCTGGCCAGCTGTACCAGTCGTTAGGATTTGGTTCTGACTTCTTGATTTGGTGGTTTTGTTTTCTCTTTATATCTTTAGACTATCAGCTAATACAATTGTGATTTGTACTTTCCATTCTTGATCTCTCTATTCTGTATTGTCTACTTCATTTCTTGTTTTGTCAGGAATGTGATATGTGTTATGCACGTGAAAAAAACTCAGATAGTGGTGACTGTTGTCCGATACATAAACTGCATCTTTCTTACTAGACCCAAAGGCTAATGATTTCAACCAGTGTTATCATAACCGAATGGACTAGATTAGAACCAGCCGGTCTAGACTGGTTCACCCCTTAAAGAGCTTGAACTGGACCAACAAGTTGGTTCTGTACTGAATTGGATGGTTTGGATGCCAAACCGACCAATTCATAATGGAATTAGCCAGTTCAAGCCTATTCTGATATGAACTAGTCCTCATCCTGCTGGACCAAACCACGTGCCAATTCATCCATCCCCACCCACACCCTAAGTTATTTCTATATAATGACATCCCCCTCCTCTATACTTGGACCAAACCACGTGCCAATTCATCCATCCCCACCCACACCCTAAGTTATTTCTATATAATGACATCCCCCTCCTCTATACTCCTCACACATATCTCATTGACCTTTGGAGATTGCAAAGCTACGGTAAAGATTTAAGGTCACGACCAAGTTAGACACCAAATTGGCTTATGAGACCCCCTTGTTTGGCACAAAGATTTGATTGCTAAAGTCTACAGAGGTAAACATACGCTACCCCCCTCTGGATTTGAAATTGTAAACTCTTAGGAGGAAACCCATGTTCTTAACCATTAGGCCCACTCAGGTTGTATTATATATATATATATATATATATATATATATATATATAGTCGATCAGTTCGACCACCTAATTTTTTGGTTGGTTTCATTCCTGTCCAAATTTGACCCTCAGCCAGTTCTAGTTTGGTTCAAGTTTTGATAGCTTTGGTTTCAACTAAGATCATTTGATTATTTGTTTGGAATGGTAGTATCAACGCATTGTTCATACCCAACACAAAGGAGGGCCAAGAATTAGAAGTGCACCATAGATGCATGCTTGTAGTTTTGATAAGGAACTAACGTCCCAAAAAAAGGGTATATCCAGACACCTTAATACATTCACTCACGCATAGATCAATATAGAGACACTAATGTCCCTAAAATTGTTGTTTTTATTGTACAATAATACTTGCAGGGAAGATGCTTTTCTATACCCCCAACTCTCCCTAGAAAAAGACCTAGCTTCGATATTGTCTAGATAATAACTTACCTATAGCGATATCAATGTGGGTAGTGATATGACTTTAGATAAAGGGAGGGTGGTACTTTGTCCTTTTTTTCTCCCACCGAAAGAAAATATTGAAAGTTGTCATCATGCCTTGCATATATTGCTATCTAAATTAGAAACAAAAGCACAGGGATAGATCTAGATGGTTTGCTTGGTCTAAAAAGAAGAGAGGATTCTAGGAAATTAGATGGCTTGGACAAGTTTTATGGAAGTCCAAACCTATTTCACTATTCTAGCTATTTCAATATTTCTTCGCTCTCAGCTCAAATCCCACTGCGTTGACATATATACTAGCTCTATGAATCCTCAAAGTTAATCTCACCCCTCATAGAGTACTTCCCACTACCATATTGTCCTACGGGAGTTTCAATAGATGGTAGGCGTCTACCTAATATTTAAAATCTTGAACCCCATGGGTCTTCTCCAATTTTTTAAATGACATCATTAGGCTTCACATCATTCCTTTCTCATAGATTGATGGTGACAAGGGTTCCCCTTCTCCTCCCTCCACCCTACTTGTATTTCCATTTATGATGCTAATATTGAACAGATCTAAGAATGGGTTAAGAGTAGAATTAGATGCTTGCATTTGAGTTTATCTGTGTATTATTGTTGATGTTGGCATTTTCCTGATTTATTTCATTGTAAGAATTTGTAGTTGGATACAAGGGCTTCAAGCCCGTGACAATGATATTGATTCCAGTGTCTATTAACTAAAATGTGTTGTTGTTGGCATTGTTTGGATATGAATTCCGTTTATGAGTTTTGGTAAGGTATTTGTGATGTTTCTCGTAGTTGAATAAAGCACTTTAACAAACAAAAAAATTAATTGTGCAATGGATGCCATATTTGTATTATTGTTCCCATCATTTTGGTTGTGCACTCTAAGAGGCACCCTATAATTGCATCATATGGTATCAGAGCACAAAGAACATGTAGTAACTCTTACCAAGGAGATCACTAGGTATAGTTGTCAAGGGAGAGAGACAACTCCTAACATGGTGACAAGGTTGATGTTGTCTGAATCTGTAAAGAAGATTGTAGGAAATTGAGAAGAATATATGTCATAGAAAGAAATCGTACATGTTAGAAGAGGTAGAGGAAGGCCTCATGATAATGACAATGATGTTGTAGAGATGTTGCAAAAGGTGTTTATGTAGTTGGAAAACCCAAAGACAATGCAAAACAAAGGAATGAGTATACATGTTAATGCTAATAGTGATAATGAATGAGAACAAGAATTTTGTAAAGAAGAAGGGAGGATGGTAGAAGCCAAGATGAGTTTGGGAGTAAAGCGGTAGTGAAATATCCCTATCTATTTGGGAGTCCAAATGCGGATGAGTTAATGGATTGGATTGGGGACATACAACAGTACTTTGAAAACAATTAACTTGAGGATTGCAAGTGAATGAAATCTGCATGTGCAAGATTAAGAGGACATGCATCAAGATGGTGGGAAGATAGATAAAGAAAAAAGGATAAGATAAAGATATGAGACAAGATGGCTACTAAATTGTGAGGTAAATATATGTCTTCAAATTACTTTTTATCTATGTGTAGCGATTTAGAAATATTAAAGCATAAAATGAGATTTCTAGACATATACATTGTAGAATTTTGTATAGTAGAGATTATAGTTGGTCTCTTAAAGGACAAAGAGAATAAGTCTCATAAGTATGTGGATGGTCTGAAATTATCCATGCAAAGATATTTAGACACTTAGGAGTTAGTTAAGATCAACTTGGTCTTATGTGTCTTTAGGTAAAATGTGTTTCTTTAGTGGTTTTTCTTAGTATGCATCTGTAGTTATATAATCCAATGTTTACAATATGTTCTAGACATAAAGTGATCTGACGATTCATATTATTCTCAGTACTAATGACTATATTGATCTGTGGATTAGCACCCGATTAGTGCATGATATCTATTTAAAAATCATGGAGAGTCATTTGTTGATGATCGATTTTGAGAAACTAATATGTTAAACTATTTTATTTTGCATTAATATATTTCTTCAAGTGGTTACATTGGTTGGGACCATGGATTGTTTCCCTCTTTGAAGGTTTTAACCACGTAATACACTATTGTACTGATAATTGATATGTTTGTGTGAGTGGTTTCTTAAGGTGTTCGACCTGTGTAGAAATACTTTGTTTGTTGAACTTGGTATCAAAGCTCATACAAAGACCCACTCTCATTGTTGATTGAGATCCTAAGCATGTGTCACTGCATGCATCAAAATATTTCTAGGTCCTACTATTTATATACATTTCTAGGATGAACATGTTGTTCCATTATGTACGAAGTGTTTATTTCACTTAGAAACATTTTTTTTTTATCTCGAAAAGGTTTTCGTTTGCCCAAGATACAACCATTTTTGTCAAATTCAAAGGTATAAAGTTTCGTTATGTTTTTTAACATTTTGTATATATTGTGTTTAATATTTTGGTTTTTTTGTTTATATTCTCAGTTTGGTACCATTTCCGATCTACATATTCTCTTTGTCATGTGATTTGTGCAATCATGGAAAAGCAGAAACAAAACGAAAAGTGTTTTATTTTCTATGTATGCTCTTTTCTCTACATTTTATGCAATCTCAACAAATCAGAAACAAAGAGAAAATATTCATTTTATAGGTAGGTTAATTGATATCAAACCCCAATCCTTTAAAGTTTTCGATTTGTTTTTTCTTTTTTTAACTCCACTTGCTTTTTGTGTGTAACTGTGTTGAAGTTTTTTGCAAGAAAAAGCAAGGGTTTTGGGGGGTAAACACCAACTTCAAAGAAAATAGAAAAAAAAAGAAGAAGCCCCCCTCTTCCTTCATAACAATTGCTATGTATTTTACATTAGCTCAATTAGTTGAAAGTTACTTTATTAAATATTAAATAAAAGTCTTAAGTTCAACTCTTTCTTTTTATTTAAAAGTTACTTTTTGAAAAAATTCATGCAACTTTAAGTTATTACATAAAGTTATTGCAAAGTGCATTTCACATAAATTATAAAAGTAAATCACTATAAAGTAACTTTAATTTTTTTTTTTAAGTTACTTTTTTCATGAAACTTTAATTTAGAAAGTAACTTCATTATAAAAGTGATTCTCACATATTTTATAAAAGTGGGTCACTTTATGTAAAAATCACATATTTGTAAAAGTGAACTGATAGAAAACCTCATTGTGCATCTATCATGCGACAAATTGGTTTTCTTTTATATCTTTCTTTAAAATGGCATAACTTTGACATCCAAAATCTATTTTCAATGGCGGTTTTTTTTAACTACCTATTTTTTCAAGATCTTTCCATCGAGGTAGTCAATTTTTTCTTTTGAAGCCATACTACCAGCATATTTTAATATGGATATTTCAAATGATCTTTTGCTTACCAATTCAAACTACTTGTGGAAATTTTGTATGGAGTATGTATTACAAAGTAAAGGACTTTACCAGATTACCTTGGGAAAATAAACTGCCCCCACTAGTGCCTCAAATAAATCCAAATGGGATGATAAAAATGATGAAGCACATGAGTTAATTAGATCTCTAGTGATTTACAGTTTCACCTTCAAGGAATTGATGACCGAGATGAAGCTTGGGAAAAGCTAGAAACCACATTTGGTAACACCAAACAAATATTTTTTTGTGATGATAGATCTCTTAGTGTTGTAGGGTCTAGAATAGTTCATTTAAATGATGACCATTTTAATGGTGTATCATGTGTTCCAAGTCTCTCCTACAATATTCTATCAATATATTAAATTACTCATTCAGATGAAGGTAAAATGGTATAGTTTTCACGTCACTGAGTTGTAATAAACGATTTAAAAGATCCTAATCATGTCCTAACAAATGAAATTGTTGATGATATTACTAGGTTGTATAGATTCGTCAACTTTGGGTCATCATATTTTCCATTAGTTTTTATTTGTCATAGTGATGACTTGAAAAAATTGGCATGAGAGATTTGGTCATCTAAACTATCACTTATTGCAGTAGTTATGTAATCAAAATATGGTGACCAGTTTTCCTCTCGTTTCTTACAAAGATGGTATTTGTGTCGAATGTGTTCTCATAAAACATCGTTAGGAAAGTTTTAATAAACGTGCCTCTTGGCATGCCTCATCCCCCTTGTAGTGTGCTCATAGTGATTTGCGTTGTTCACTTCCTTTTCCTTCTTTCTTAGGGTTCAAGTACTTATTAACTTTCATTGATGACTTCTTTAGATGCACTTGGGTTTATTTATTAAAACTTAAGATTGAGGTTTTTGACATGTTTGTGGCTTACAATGTCCTTGTAGAAAAACAATATGGACATCAACTATAGAGGTTAAGAACGGATAATGGAGGTGAATATGTTAACAATAAATTTACAACTTATTGCACTGCATGGGGAATTCATATGAAACATACCATTCCATATACAACACAACAAAAAGGTGTTGTTGAGAGAAAGAATGGCACATTAAAAGAAATAGAAAATTGTATGATCCAATCTAAGGGATCAAGTATTCATTTTTGGACATAAGCCATTAATTGTACCAATTACATATTCAATCGCACTCCCACAAAAATTTTAAAAAATATAACACTGGAAGAAGCATGGAATAAAATTAAACAAGATGTAAACCATTTCTTTGTGTTTGGCATATGAAGCATGGGCTCACATTCCTGATGAGAAAGGAAAGCATTATAGCCTAAAAGTGACAAGCGCATTTTTGTTGCATACTCTAAAGATGTAAAAGGTTATAGACTTGTTCAATCTCAATCCAATTAAATTATTATTTGGAGAGATGTTAAGTTTGAAGAAAGTTTCTCGACCTGTGAGCCTAATTCGATGTTTGTTCCATCTTTAGCTTGTGATCCATATTTTATGTTTGTGCCATCTTCTCTTCCCATATTTTCTATTAATGATCCTACTCTGGTTTCTTCTTCAGATGATGACAGTGAAGATGAAAATCCACCTCTTCCTTCTCACCTTCCTCCAGTTGGGTCCATTGAACATGAACCTGCACCAACACCAAAACTTCCTCGATGGGTCCATACAACACGAGAAGTAGCTAATGATATTTTCGATGATCCTACAAATCAACATCGTACACGTTCACAGTTCCAAGCTCCAGCGAGCCTCCTTTCTCTTGGCTCTAGCTTTAGAGATTCATGATCTAGAAACATTTGCAAAAGCTTTTGGCCATCTAGATTGGGACACTACAATGAATAAAGAATATCATTACTTAATGGCGAATGATACTTGGGATCTTGTGCATCTTCCAAAAGGAAGAAAACTTTTTCATATGTAAATTGGTACATATAGAACTAAGTATGTATCAGATGGAAGTGTTGAAATACATAAGGCTCGATTAGTTTCCAAAGGATTTTCTCAAGTTGAAGGGATTGACTATAATGAAAATTTTTCCCCCATAGCCAAAATGAATTCCATCTACTTTGTTCTAGCCCTTGATTTCTCACATAAATGGAAGGTCTATCAAATGAATGTTCAATCCACCTTCTTGCACGAGGATTATCAATAATAAATTTACATGGAACAACCTCATGGCTATGTTTAGAATCACTTCAGCCTTGTTTGTTTCCTTAAGAAATCTATCTATAGTCTTAAGAAAGTTGTTCATGTTTGGTATGCTAAGATGGATAGCTTTCTTCTTGACAACAACTTTGTTACCACAAAATATAGCACCTTAGTGCAAAGCCTTCACAAGGTGTCAAAGACAAGTGGAACATCGAAAGCGTTACTATTGTCATCTTAGCAACAACTTCCCTCTTTTTAGTGAAGGATTTATACAACACAAGGGAGGCTTCCTTGATAGGAATTAGGACTCCTAAGGAAAAAAATTAAAGTCTAAGGCCTCCTAAGTGTCTGCCCAAAATACCACCAATAAGAAATATCAAGCAAGTTGAGGACAAGATGGTTTATTCAAAGTAAATTCTAGATTTGGTTAAAAGTGTTCTAAGATTTATTCAATGGGTTTATCAAGTAACAATCTCATGCAAAACAATCCCTAAACCATTCAAATCAGAAAATTACTAATGGTTGTTGTAAAATTTGAATAAATGATACGAAATTAGAGCAGTAAACAAGTTACAACAACAATACAAATTAGCCCTCAAAACGAATTATAAACCAACAGAAAATAGGGCTAAAATAATGAATAGATCTAGGGTTTGATTAACTTATAAATCTGAAAATGATAAGGCATATAACAACCAACTAAAACAAGAAGTCTAGCCCTAATTATGAAGCAATATAAAACAATATAAATCAAAAAGGAAAATTTTATGCAATAAAACGATTTTTGGTCAAACATGCAAACAAACCCTAGGATTTTAGGTTAAGAATATGCAAGAAAACCCTAGAAATTTAGGTCAAAATATGCATGAAAATCGTAGACTTCTATGGTTTTTTATGGCTGAAAATTAAATGTAAGCTAAACAAAACCTTCAATTTAGCTTAAAACATTGATAAAAAAAAAATTGAATTTTATATTGACTAGATGGGAGAAGACTAGTGCCTACTAATTTTTTTGGGAATATGGGGTCAACTAATACCTCCCTTGAGAGAATGTAAGTATATCTAGGGTGATATATAGGGTTTTCCACTATAAACCTTAGAAAATCCACCTAGTATCTTACAAACTTCAAGACAATGAAGATACTCCACTAGTAATCTTCTAAGGGTTTAAATAAAATGATTTGTCCAAGAACAATATCAAGAGAATGCACCACCACCACTAGAGAAGTACAATTACACTTAATAATCATTCATAAACAAAATCCAACAAGATTTAGAGAGACAACTTAGTCAAGAAATCGTTTTCATCCATAAACCCTAGACATAAAAATCTATAGAAGTTGCAAAAGTCATCCACAAAAGATCATCCTCAAGAAGGTTCTCTATTTATCCATCCATAGAAAAAATATAGAAATCATAGTATACAAGTAATGTTTTCCATAAGTTCTAGCAATGATTTACAAGTGAGAAGTGCTTCTCTTATTTATATGAGAGATCAAGCACCCTTGTCATCTATCAAAATCCATAAGAGCCTAAATTAATTCCTTTATCTCTTACAAAACCTAGAGACAAGGAAACAAAACATAAAACATCCATGATACAAGAATGGATGGGTCACTAAGATCCCCAAAAATGCCTCCAAAATGAAGCAAATGTGCTCATAATACAAGATGTTCCTCATAAATGCATGTTCAATCTCACATGTGTGGCACATGTGGCACATGTGGCCTCATAGAGTGGACAATGCAATCAAGTTCAACATTTCATCCCAAAGTGACATAATCCCCCAAAAGGTGTGGCATCTCATCAATAGGTTCCAAATCATCAATAAAAGGTGCAATATCCCATCATCAAGGTTCCATCTCATCTCCAATGGGTGCTAGGACCTCTCAACAAGGTTTTCGCGTCCTCAAAAGGCTCAAAGTCCTCTAAATAAAGTGCAAAAAACTCTCAAACAAGGTGGGACAACCTCCATCAAAATGTGCAAGTAGCCCCTCAACATCGTCCAAAGGACCAAGTCTCAATCAAGTGGATAGACATGTGAAGTAGATCATCCAATGAGGGGCTTATGTGGTCCAATGTATCCATCAAACCTGGAGGCATGTACACAAGTCAAATGCAACATAGAAAGTGAGTCATGTCAATGTAAAATCCACTAGGTAGATCACAATAAGTATCCCCTTCAAACTTCACACTAGCTCATAAACTTATACAATTTTCCAAGTTTAGGTATGGAAGGATCATTATTAACCCCTATTAGGTTTGTTAGTACCCAGGAAATTGAGTATTTCCCAAGAAACCCATCAAGGAGTATGTGTAATGACATATGGTATGGTTTGGGGTTTACTTAAGGGTGGTGGCATAGTCATGTGAGGCTATGTATGCTATTCATCCTCATGAGTGCCTTTGTATGAGGGAGCACTTAGACAATGGGTTTCCCTTTCCTCAATGCTATGTCTTTCCAAACCCTATTTTTCTTTTTCTTTGTTCATTCAACCTTTTTTGGCTTTTGAATTTCATTTTCTATGTCGTTTTTGTTAGATATGCATTCATTGAATAGGACTTGGGGTGATGGCCTTTTGATGGAGATATTCATGATATATGAAATAAAGCCATACATAAGCTCCCTATGTTCTAAGGAAACAATTCAGTCTCAGCATGACACCACTTAAATAAATTCAAGAATATGATTTGGCAATCAAATGTCAAGGATTTTGACGTGGCTTTGAAGTTATTTGTCTTGTCTTTGGACGATGGCTCTCTTGATTGGCTTACAAACCTACTAGATGGCAATATCAACACGCTCAATGAATATGTAAGGGTTTTTCTTAAGTGATGGAAAGAAATATAGGATGACAGGTTTCCATTGGATGCTTTGAATGGTGCAAAGAGAAATGAAAATGAGTCAATTGCATATTTCAATAAAAGGTTTGATCACATAGTTCAAAATCTACAAAAATACATCAAACCTCCAATAGAAACCATTTTTGATTTATTGCATAGATGCATCTGACAGAAAATATAGTTTCTTGATAAGAGAGAAAGAACCAAAGACTTTGAAGGAGGCTCAAGAAATGGCAATCAAGATAGAGAAGAACTTGGTAGCCTTAGGGAAAAATGAAAATGCTTAATCCATTAAGAGCATCAAGTTCTAGAGATGAAGCAAAACCTAGGTCAATGAATTTTTTTGATCCAACCCCAGATGCCATAACAAAATTCACAAAATCTATGGAGAAAATGTGAGTGACTATGTTAGGATTGTAGAATTGGGTGGTCTGAATGGAAAGAATGGAACAAAGTCAATATCAACCTAGAAGGAATTTTGGTTTTCATAGGAATTGAGGTGTAGAAGATCTGAGACTTCCCATCCCTATGAATCCCACTAACATGGTTGATGAAGAAGAAGACTTATGATGGAAACATTGCCAAGCTCTTCATATGGATGATACTTGCCCAAAGTTTAGAAAATGTTTTTTCCTTAATTGAGACAACAAAGATCCTAACACAAAAGGAAAAATTAAAGAAGTTCTTTGGTTTCTAAGAAGCAAATGATGATTTCCTTGTAGTATTTCAAGGCATGAATCAAGGAAGAAGAAATGGTAGCCACTCTCCCTTTTATATCACATGAATGGTGAATGATATGTTGCTTCATAATTGCATGCTAGACTCAAGGGCTCCGTAAATGTTATGTTTCCAAAGGTCGTGAATTGATTGAGTCTCAAAACCACACAACCTTGCAGAAATGTATGTGCCATGGATTCTATAGAGAGCAAGGTGTGGGGATTGATTAAAGTTCTCCAAGTTAAATCAGCTATGTATCCAAATATCACTCTTTTGATTTACATTGTGGTCATTGATGTCCAATATGCATGGGGTATGTTGTTCTAGAAAATGGGCCACTAAATTTGATGGAAACATTCATACAGACCTATCTTATGCCACCATGCCCACATGTGAAAACACATGTCACATTGTATAGAGAATTGATGATGAAGTACAATGTTCAAGAACAAAGGAGCCAAGGAATGAGCTCATATGTGTAGAGGATGAACTTGGAAGCTTTAGTTATGTTAATATGGCATAGTCAATAGTTCCACCATTGGAAGATACACCTAGCATAGACAAAGAGATCATATGGAGGATGCGTTTTGACAGAGCATGGTCCAGGACAATTGTGTGAGCAAAGATCAAATTCACATCTCCTCAAGGTGAGCACATTTTTCTCTTATAGACTAGAATTTTATTGTGCAAATAATATTGCAGAATATGAGGCTTTATTGTTAGGATTGGAGTTGGTAAGAGAAATGGGTATAAAAACAATGAAAGTTATGGGAGATTCTAATTCAGTGGTAATGCAATCAAGAAACTAGTTTGCTACAAAGAATGAAAGATTGAAGAATTATAGGCATGCAATGTGTGACACAATTGATATGTTTGATGCATTTTCTATCACTACTATTGCAAAGGAAAAAAATGTTTAGGTTGATGCATTGGATGTTGAAACAATGCCTCTTCAACCATGTGAAGAGATGATTCAAAACAAACAAAATATGTAGGTTTTTTTTCAGACCTTCTATCATGGATAATTTCAAGCATTGTTAGGGTTTTCATGATGATGCACACATGATTAAATTTTGGAATAACCTATAGGAATTATCCTGATATAGGATAAATTGGAAAGTCAAGGATGATGAATAACCAAAAGTCATGCAGATGAAGGAAAATGAGTTTCCAAGAGGTCTTGTATTGCCTAAGAATACTTTTGACATACATGACATGTCCAATAAGCCAAGCAATACAAGTAATCCTAAAGATAGTGTGGAGATAAATTTTGGATCAAAATAAGTTACAAATATCATTTGGATTAGAAAGGGTTGGGAAATTGAATCCCTCATCCAGGAGTACAAGGATATATTTGCATGGGTTTATGATGATCTCAAGGAAAATAAGGGAGACATCATTCAACATACTATCCCATTGAGGGATGGAGCCAAGCCCTTTAGAAAAAAGAAAAGACACATGAACCCAAACTTGGCAACAATCATATGAAAGGATCTATAGAATTTGTTGGAGGAAAAAAATATTTCTCATACAAGGCATTCATTATGGGTGGCTAACCTAGTGCTGGTTAGAAAGAAGATTTGGAGAAATTAGACTGTGTCGACTTAAAAAATTTGAACCAATTTTCTTTCAAAGACAATTATCCATTTCTAGAATATGGAGGACTTGCTGCAAAAAGTTATTGAATCAAGTATGATGTCTATGATGGATATTTTTTTAGGTTACAACGAGGTGCTTGTGAAGGAGGAGGATCATTTGGTTTGTTGAATTTCAAATCCACATTTTAGAGAGTTGTGGACTATGCATTCAAGGATATCGTGGGAGAGATTATGATGATTTATCAATATGATTTAACTATTTTCTCTAAGGAAAGGAATGCACGTGTTCATTGTCTTAATCAAGTTTTTAAAACATGTCAAAGATACAGGATATCTCTAAACCCCAAGAAGTCGGTATTTGGAGTGGATGAAGGGAAGTTACTTGGCCACATTATGTTTAAAGAAGGTGTTAAAATCGATACAAAAAAAATAGAAGGAATCTAGGTTACATTTCCCTCCAACAAATAGACGGTGCAATCTTCCTTTGGCCAAATCAATTCATTGGGAGGTTCATACCTAACTTTGTTGAAATCACCATGCCTATCTCAAAAATGTTGAAGAAGTATCCATAATTCAAATGGAGAAAGGATAATAAAGGGACATTTCAGAAGATCAAGAAAGTTATTGCAACAATATTGATGTTGGTATGTCCTTAGTACTCAAAAGATTTTAAAATATTTCCCTTTGCCTCAGAAGACACAATTGTAGGTATACTCTTACAAATAAATGAGTAGAATTTGGAGAAACCTATAGCTTTTATGAGAAAAAAGACTTAGAGGAGAGGAATTGAAGTATGCTATCATGGAGAATCAAACTTATACCCTAGTCCAAGTATTGAAGCATTTCAAAAATTATGTAGGGTACTCTAAGATAGTTGCCTTTGTTTCTCATCCAACCGCAAAATACATCTTATCTCAACAAAAATGTTTGGGTATCAAGGAAAAATGGATATCCAGGATCCAATAGTATAACTTGGAAATCAAACCAACTAAATTAGTAAAAAGCCAAGGATTTTTCAGAATGTTGTTGGTAGGAAATGAGAAGGTGATAGAACTTGAAAATAAAATAGATCCAAAGATGACATGGAGATGCTTGAAGACTTACAACAGCATGAGTGGTATGAAGACATCATCGATTATTTGTAGAATTTGTTGTGCTCGAATCACTTGTCATACAACAAAAGAAGAGGCTTGATATTGAAGGTGGGTAGAAGCAATACCGACGAATAGGACAAACCACAAAGTAGTCATTGAGTTTTTGGAGGAAAAAGATCATCACTAGGTTTGGCATTCCGACAAAGATTGCCACCAATAATGCTTTGGCATTCAGGTCTTTTGAGTTGGAAAAGTTTTTTCTGATATTAATTTGCATTATTAAAAGGACTCCCCCTTATCCTAGTCTATGGTTAAAAATTGAGTGGAGAATGATGTCATGGTCCACCACTTTATTTGTCTTATTTGAGGACGACATCGACTTATGAAAAGGGACGAATTTAAATTAAAAGGTGAAAATTTTGACATAGCTGTGAGTCCCCAAACACATAGGCTTACAAATTAATATTTTATGATGGGGCCGCTTTACACCACTAAGTCGAGTCACATAGTCCAATTAAGCCGCTAGCTAAATCATAGTCGTTGTCCAATTGTGGGGCCTCAATTTACTTATCCAGCAGTCCAAATGGCAAGATTCGTGAGTCAAAGTGAAGCCACGGGGAAAATTAAAGGAGCCTTAGAGATTCCATGAATTAAATCGATGCCTCAATCATCAACATGCAAAGCAACAATCGACACCTTTTCTTGAGTAAATCGATGCACAACAATCAAAGGAATCAGTCCTCAATCCAATTCGTTCGGTCAATTAAATGAGTCGTGGGCATCATTTTTGAGGAAAATCGACCCCTGGTTACATAGTTGTTGCAACAAATAATTGAATCTGCACTCAAATCAAGCTTTGTCATCCACCTCATAGTTGTTGAGCATGTTTTAATGAGCCCATTCGATCAAATGAAACATCCATGCCCTTATCAAAGTAAATCAATGCCAAATCATGCAGATTATCTCTCAATCAACTATCTAAAATTTAAATCGATCCTCATAGGAACTAGTTGTTGCCTCCATTGGTCAAAATGAAATCCCTTGTGATGATATTTTATGGAGTAAAAATTGTTTTTCATTGTAAAAATATTACTGTGATGAATGACTTAGTTTATAATGAGTTGTGAATGAAAAGTCAAGAAAATATTTTTATAATGAGTTGTGTTATAATGAGTTGTGGATGAAAAGTTAAGAAAATGTTTTTTTAGAGGAGAGAGGGAAACTAATTGCTACAAGAAAAATTATATAAGGCTAGTCTCTTTCCATTTTGGTGGTTGACAATTTGTGAGATCATTATGTCATATTATTGAACTTTTATTTGCTAGCACATTCTTGTTCGATTCTTCTATATTTCTCTTTCTTGGTTAAGGGGTTATTGTATTTGATAGAATATTGGTTGTGTTTGTTTCATTTGCAAGATCAAGTGGGTTAATCCATTGAGGGGATACCTAGTTACATGGAAGAAGGGATATAGACTCCTTGTCTCATCCTCTTCTTTTATTGGTGTTTAGTGGTTCAAACCTTAAGGGTGGGCAAACTCTTGTTGGGAGTATCTTCACCCAGGGAAATATCTCACTTGCATCAAATTTGATCCACTGGTTGGAAACCATTCTCATTGGAAGCTTTCCTAACAAGATTCAAGAGTTATTTAACTATTCTAGATGAGAATTGGGGGCAATTAGTCTTTTCAACTCCAAACTCAATCTCGCGTCCAAATACCAAAGCCGACTTAGGAGGGGTTGTGATCACGATCCACTGTGTTAGAGGTAAGAGAAAAAGACAAGGTAAGCCTCACATACTTCAACCATCATTATTAAAAAAATTCCAAATTCTCTCTCATTTTCAATTTTATAAAACCATAAAAATACAAAAATATTTTACCCTAGCTTGCATTAAAAATTTACATTTTTTCAGCTAGTAGATCTTAGGGATTTTCCATAGAGGATTCATCTTTACCCCAAGATAATATACCCTTCGGTTTTCTACAATACATTGTATATTTCACAAGGGTATTTTGAGGAATTGTGCAATTCTACACATTGTAACAACAAAACATGCATTGGATCTACCAAGTCCATCCCTCATAATGGGAGTCCAAGYAAGTATATAACTCAAGAAACCCATGTATTATTTCCATATTTRTTTTCCAAGGTGATTTCAATTTTTTTKTGGGKGGGGGAATATAACAACAAATTTCCAGCCAAAACAAAGCAATTTGTTGRTTGAAATATTTTTYGAGTTTTGACCYTAGGAGGATTTGAACCCCAAATCTGCATAGTGATTTCCAACTTGCTGAAAATTACAATTTGTTTCAGATCTGAAGGCTTTGGGCATAGGAAATCATTAGTATCTTGTTTCCCTARCTTCTTAGCCCACRTATCTAGTGATCTAAGGTGCTTAGCACTTGTGGAAGGCCTCCAAAAGACCATTTTCTTGTTGTTTTGTGCTTTGTTTACACCTTTTGCAGATATGAAACTCAAGACATCAAAGAATAAGTTAATAACAACCACATTACAAAGAGGAATATCAAGGATTTGATCTAAGAAATTGGTAAGAGCTTTTCACCATTCTTTTGCATTATTTTATTGATTTATTTCACACCTTTAGAGCAGGTTTTTTCTTTCGATCTACGTTATTTAGGTTTTCTATATATCATTTCAGATCAACTATCTTAAATAATTAACTCCTACCTTCATCTCGTTATTGTTTAAGGAACTAGTCTTTTAATTTTGAGTGAAGTTGTTGTGTTAGGGAAGCCTCCCAAAGTCCTTTAGTGTAGGAGTTGGGATTGAACTAGGAAGGACTTGTGCCATAGTGACATTGGGCACTTGTCCTATGTGGTATCTCCTTAGCGCCTCGAGGGACCTTGACGAGGCCACCAGTTTGGTTGGTAACATGGCCATCTCCACTTTCCAGATACTCCAACAACATTCTTCAAATGATTTCATCCAAGCCTCAATGGTGGGTTTCCTCTTCCAAGCTACAGCCTAAAACACAATGCACAATCTAAAATTTCTTCTAGCACCTGCTCTAGATAGTTTTCTATCTGGATTTCCTCTATTAGGCCTCAAATGTTAAGGGATCTAGCTCTAGTAGAACTTGATATGATTGTATTATTTGTATTTTAGATTTTGGATTCACTCCCCTTGTATAATTTTCTTCTATATCCATGCTCTACTATTAGTGTTTAGTTCTTAGGTCTTAGCTTAAATCAATATTTTACATTTTGCATCTTGTTTTATATTGGAGCCACTTTTCCGCTCCCACATTGTATTGTCATTGTTGTACTTAGTAATCCCATTGACCTACTTTTGTATTCATTTGTTGGACATTGACACAATTATATTATCTTATATTATCTAGTAAATCGTGAATTTCTTCAATTGACCATCCTGTAAAATCCCCTCTTGGACTGATAAGTTTAGTGTTTACTGTTGATATGTTTTAATGTTTATTTGGTTCATATATATTTTGTCAAACAATTGTGATCTCTTTTTGCAAACAATTTGACAATGGATTCATCATAGATTTGGTATGCATCGAGGGTTTTATTATATTCAAATTTCAATAAATCACAGTACATTTAATGAATATGATTTGCAATCTCAATCTATCTGCCCTAACAAAAAATAAACCCAGAATACAAAAGGTCTGATTTATTTGTTGATCCTGACCTGTAAAAATCCAAACTAGAGCGACACTCAACATACTAGATCGACCTCCTTTAGATGCCATGAACCAACAAAGATTGGATTGATTTATTGATTAGGATGGTTGTGAGTCTAGGCAGGTAAATAACCAAATTTGGACAACAATAATGGGCTATAACAGTCTCTTCCTATACACCACGATTAGTCATTTAAGGGCACGATTTGATGAAGGAAAAAGATAGATATGAGAAATGATAACTTGGATTGCACCAGAACAGTTCCTTTTTGGGGTTCCTTCGCTCCAATAACAACTAATATGACCCTCTTTTGGATGCCCACAAGTTGGTATAATGGGTACGACCTCCTTCTTAGTTGTCGGAAACCAATATGATCTCCCTTCTCAATGCCACAAACTACTAGAAACTAGTACAGATCCTCTCTAGAACCCTCGATCTATGCAAATGAATGATGTTTCCCTCCTTTTAGATCCAACAACTGCAAATGAGGGTTTCTACCCATGGAGAAGAAAAGCAATGAAGAGATGCAACTCGACCTACACCAAAAACAGCCTCCATAATATCCAAGATCTTTGAAAATGTCCATATCAGATCAGATCGCCCCCTTTACAACAGATCTGACAATGATGGTAGTTGGAAATGAAGTGACCTATGCCCTGCATCCCTTGCAAACTTCCCCAACTTCTGATAATCACGACGATTTAGCAGAAATGTTGCATATCCTTCTTCAACAATGAAATCTAGTGACAGATATGTGTGATCTCTCCTCTAGATCAACTAGGGTGGAATTGTTTCACCATTGAAACCAATCGCTCAAGCATTTAAGGCCTCAAAACCAACAAAAGCCACGAGAGCTCTATGTTGCCGCCTTATACGCACCTCGGGTCACATGGAAGAAATATTCAATCCACTGGGTGTGTCACTGGGGGGAAGTATTGAGTCGAGGTGTTGTCACCTAATTCTTGACTCCTTCGTCTAGGCCAACTCCTAGTGAAGCCAAGGGGTGTGGTCCCTAAGAAAATAACTAAGGTTAACTAAGATAAGTACAAAAAGTAAATCTAGGAGTTTAATGAAAGAAGAGAAACTATAACTGATCTAACAACATATATGACACATAAATTAAATTGCTTATGCTAGAAAAGTAAAGCATATAAAGTACTTGCACAAGAATGGTATAACTTGAAAGTAGATACAAGTGCTTGAAAAGAAATGATGAGAAATATAAAGACCAGTGCCAATAATGTGAAGGTTGTTGCAAGATGTAAAATGTTGTTGAAATGAAGATGTGTTGTGTATGCCCTTGAAAATTTTTATTATTAAATATGAGTTGTTTAGTTCGTGGGTTTATTATGAAGTGGCTTGGTGAATTGCAAGTCCACTTATGAGTGCAAAGTATGTGCAAGTGTTTGCAATAAAAAAATTCTAATTTAAGTTTGGCCCTTTAGAGGTTATCCCTCAATTGGGTACAAAGAACAATGTCGGAGGTCTAACAAGGAGAGAATTGATCTCATTAATGAGTATCCCCCTGACTTCACACACAAGCTCAATGTATTGTCCCAATCAAACAATAATCAAGATTGGATTTTCCTATTAAAACTAGATCCACATTGACCAATGCCTGTTCTATATGGAACTACACCTCAAATCAAGCAAAGCTCTCAAAGGAGGGTCAAGAACATACTAGTAGAAGCTAAGGGGATAGTTTATTTTCCAACTTAAAAATTACAGAAATGAAATCTAATCTACTTTAATCTAAGAAATGAAACTATTATAATGTTTTGTGGTGCTTTGATTATTTTTATGGTTTATTTTATATTTTTTTAAATTAGAAAAATAAAATAAAGCATATGGGAAGCACCCTGAAAATGAGACAAAAGACAAGGTTCCCCCAGGGTAGGGGGGATTGAGATGGGATCTGGGTAGCCCACTTATTTTTTTGAGGTTATAATCTTTTTCAGGAAGGTTTGTGTTCCTTTTATTATTGGGGGACCATCAAAACTACAAAATTAGAGAAAGAAAAGAGTTTGGATTGAAGAGAAGATTTGTTGAGAGGTTATGGATGCTCAAAATCCATGGAATTTAGACAGTTTCTCCTTGGTTGTCCGCAAACCTGCAAAAAATAGCAAGGAAAATATGTTGAAAGATGTTGCAAATCACTTTAAAAGTGCCTGCAAAAAGGTGTTAGAAATATACAAAATTTTTGCCAGATGAAACCTATGCTAAGTTAACAATTGAGAGACTAAGAAAACAAGCAAATAACAAGATTTCTTAGTGTCTTTGCTTGCTGTCCAAAAACAGAAAGTAAAGTCGCACTAAGATTGCCAAATTTATCTTTAGATCACTTGGGAAATTAACTACCTTTAGCCTTTAAAAATATGGAAGAAAAAGCTTGTTGAAAGGGAACTTTTCCTATACTAGATCTAACTTTGAATAAGACTTTGGAGTGCAAAAAATAGATCTAGTCTAATCTATGCATGCAAGACCAAAAATAATTAAGATTTAGATTTATAACATATATCTAGCTATTGCATGCATGAAAAGGAAACCAAAAGAATTTAGAATTTTGATGAGATAGAGAAAAAAAAGAGGAGCTTGCAATGTGAAATTCCTTTGGGCTATGGAGTCCTCTGGTGAATGGATGAGGGACTTTTCTCTCAAAAAAGCTTGAAGCTTATGGGAAATTGCAGTCAAATCAACCACCTCTTCAAGCATGAAGACCTGCAATCTTGATAAACTTTCATACAACTTGTTAAATATTGGTGTTCCCTACACATGGAATCTAGATAGCATGCAATTAAACAAAATTAACATGCAAATCATTAACCGCATATGTAAAGCAACAAAATATCTTCATGGACAAAGTAGTTAAGAAAATATTTCCTATTAGGTGATAGCACCCTTACTAAGGCCAACTTACAAATTGAAATACAAATAAACAAGATACATTTACCTCAATATTAAACCAAGATGACGCGGACCCTCCCAACCCGCAAGTCGGAAGTCCACGCACACAGGATCTTTCTTCTTCCGCTGGCCCGAAGAGCTCCTGTCAATTGGCTCTTCTATTTCCCCTTCAGGGAAATCTGCACCCACACAGAACCTCGTGGAATCTCCCTTCTCACTTCGGGAGATCTGGCTTCGCGATTTCGCGAGTATTGTGATCGAGCAGCTGTGCCTTCAGACCTCCGAACACCGATACGCTGAGTTCCGATAAACGCTGGAACGCTAAGGTTCCACCTCCACACGAAATCAACGGTTCTGGAGCATTCCCTTGATCCAAACGGTCAACGCTATTTCGCACACCGGGAGCTCGATATACAAGAGCTCTATGTCTCCTCTACCTTCCGGGTCCCGAAATCCCGAAAAAAACTTGCATGCCTTCTCTGGGTCCCACAACTCTTGTCCTTTCCACGCGTCACTTCAATCACGCTTTCCGCTAACGTGATATTTTTGCCACCTGTCGCCTCCTCGCAATCTGCTAGCCTGTGTGGTTTCGTTATTTCGGTTATTGGGAGTCCTAGACTCGCGATCCCCAACCTTATGTCACCGCGAACCTCGATTTCCCGATTCCTGATTCGCCGATGGACTAGATCACTTGTGTCGCGATTTCAGAAATCGTAATATAGAAGGGGTTCCGCTCCTTATCAACGTGAACGTCGATTTCCCGAACTCCGAAGTTCTGAGATGCCGACGTGACAATCTCCACCTTTCACCCGAAAGCTCCCCCTTCGCGTTTCGGGGATTTGATCCGCCAAAGTCTTGGCCTCCTCTCGCGCTTTCAAACCCCGAAATGACGAAACGCTTGGATTCCAACACGCGTCCAAATCTTGACCCCATAATGGAACCTTCCACCTTGTCGGGGTTCCGGACTTCGCAGTTTCACGAATCCAAATGAAGAAGTTTCGATCTTTCCACCCACGAAACCCCGAAATGGAATTTTGCAAGTAAATCCAACGGTCCTCGTTGGCGTGAAATCTACGACCCTCTCTCTCCTGAGTTTCCGCTTGCAGAAAACGACCACCGTAACCTCCTTGCTCCTCTGCGAGATCTGACAGCTCGTGGGATCTCACGAATTCTCCCTAGAGAATTCTGACCATCCGTTCTCCCTTCTGAGAACTTCTGCAAATTTGATAAAGTGGTTTGCCACGAAACTTAACCGCCTGCAACACAACCTTGTGACGCCTCCAGACACCAACCTTTTGTGATTTTCTTCAATGACTGTGAAGACTCTATCCCTCCTGAGATTTCTCCAACTCCGAGTCTTAAAGAAGACTCCTGCACGAACTCCTTGCGGCAAATCCTTCAATTACTTCAAAGAATTGAAGTCCTTCGACTCTACGCACTCCCTGCAGCAGTAGTCCTTCAACAATTTCTCAGGTTCGCAAACTCTGAGACTTTACTCAGCCTGCACACACTTTGCACGACTCCTGTGCTCAACTTGCACTTCTGCGAGAATGAGAACAATGTTAACCCTCCTGAGCTTTCAGAGATAAAACTCTGAACTCTTGTCAACGCACTCCTTGCGGACAATTCAACTGCACTCCTTGCAGGAAATCTTGCTCAGATAGAGAAATAATTGAAACTCATTTCCCTTACTCTCTCTCTCTCTCAGATTTCAGACATTTAACAAGAAATCATTTATACACAACATAAACAACAAATGCATGACAGAAAGAGTAAAACATTCATGAGCATAACATTCAACAATGCACACGTAAAGAATATATGAGAACCATGCGTCTGAATCAAGGCTTTTTGTATTAATCCAAAACTTTTGTACATGGAATTCTTCTACACAGCTCTTTGTTGCTTCTCTTCTCCGCTCTATGCTCTCATCTTAACAATAATAATACAACTATACAATGAGGGTGTCTATATCCCGTTTCCCTCTTGCACTCTAAAACTGTCTAATCTAAGCATTAAATTCTATCTACCTTCATTAACTTTGCATAAATGCCTCTATCTACTTCAGACGAGAGCGGGACGCTCAAGGTCTGATTACAATAATACAAGCATGCCTCCATTTAATGACTTCATTAATATTTCAAAACATATTCAAAAAATGTGCTCGGTGCTTTTCCAGCTATCTCTTATCTCCGCGCTGGCTCACTGCTAGCTATGCTTGCACGCCCTTACAATGCTCCTGCATCACAAGAACATCAACATCCATACAATGCCACCATCCACCATATGACCTCCAAAGTCTCTTGATTTATTCAAATATGAAATGATTACAACATTAGAATACAAGATTTCTCCCAAAATCCAACTATTTTGAATGAGAGGATGCTTCATTATATAGCTCAATGGGTGAAGATCCCAAAGAGGGAGGGCACACCACATGGAGAGAGTGAGGACAAATGGGTGAAGGGAAGAGTGCCACCACACAAGTGGACTCAATTAAATTCCACCACAACACATAAGAGAGCATGAGAGTTCACCACCTCTCAAAAGGTAGGTGCCTCTCTCTATGGGTGCACCACCTCTTGAGAGGGAGGGCACACCTCTCATTGGAAATTCCTCCAATCTCAAGTAAGCTCGCCACCCCTCAACCTCTAACTCACCCACTATTCCAAATTATGCCAACAAGGTCCATTGAACTCATAGAAAGGGTGAGTTAACTAAAAACATGTCCCCGACATGTTTCCCAAAAAATAGCATTTGCTGATTTTTTTTCTTTTTTAAGTCTTTTATTCACCTTTTTTTTTAGAGAAAATGATTTTTAATGGGTAAAAAATATTTTTCCTCAAAAATGTGGTACATAGGCAAAGTGGGTATTCTAAGAAAGAAAATAAATATCGCCAAGGCATATGATTCCTCCTAGTACCACTTATTTAACCGACTCATAAATTACGATTAAAATATCTCGTTTTGCGAGAAATTTTTTATTTGCAGAAAACATTAAAAAACCTAAGGGGGACTTAGCACATTTCTATAAGACTTTAGGAGGATGATTAGCATGGTAATATACATTAGACTCTAGTCTTAAACAAATTACTAAGGCTTGACCATCAGTATACACTCCAACTTTGGAGGTAATTGAGTGAAAAACTTATAAATTATAACTCACTTGGTAGCAAGATATAATTAACAAGTAAAAAAAGATACTCTAAAGTATGCACTCATGATTAAGTATTAGGAGGCTAAGCCTTTTAGAAATTTCATCATAATAACTCGTTGTATTACAAATCCCCATGGGGGTATGGAAAATATGGGGAGAAGAAGAAGAAGAAAAATGGCCATAATGGTCGGCTGAACTTCTGAACTCTGAATTTTGAACAAGTCTTTGTTCAATCTTTGGTGGATCAATTGCAAATCCATCCTAGGGAAACTTGGAGGGTAACACTCTCCAAATCCAAATTTGATAAAATGATCATGAATAATGAGAGAATGAGCTCCAATATCTCTTTTATCTCTTTTTTACCTTTTCCGCTCAATTAAATAATATAAAGTGACTTTATAAAATCTCCCTTCAATATTTATCCAAAGTCAGTTAATTCACCTTTATTTTATTAAACCTTTTAACTCCAAAAAAGTGATTTATCTTATTTTAAAACATTTTCAGGCACTGGAAGTCACTTTGCAACATTACAACATTTAGATTTTTTCATCTCGGTTCCAACGAGCTATAACACTAAGGTGCCCCCCTTAAATAATTTAATTAAATAACAATCTTAGTGAAATCCATTGATTAATGCTCAATATTACTCCCAAATTATGAGAACAGTCGAAATGCATCAGAACCGAAAACTGATTGTGCAGGAGTGATTCCGATGATGAAGGATGATAAACAAACCTGGTTGGGTGACTTACTAAAAATAGATACTCCCTCCCAGAATCTTGGAGCCCAAACTGGAAGCCGAAAATAACATCTGAAAACATCATATAGCTCCTCTTAACCATTTGAGCTCACTGGTAACATCAAATTACCCCTTTGATTAGGCTAACACACACCGAGAAATCCACCGCCAATTGCAGAGAAAGAGACCCAGAAAATGGGAACATTACAATCCTCCCTTCCCAAAGATTGTTTGTCCTCAAGCAATGCCATCACAACTTTACGATCAACCGGTTGAACCAAACTGAAACTAAGAATGATCCCCAGGTCCCAAACCAACCTGGAAGATGTGAAACACCCTTTGCTCAAAGCACTGTCCTGCAATGTCCTAACGTAAGAGGATTCATGAATACTACCAATAAGTAGAGTAATAAGATATTGCACAAAATTGGTCAACCCCGTAGAGAATTGTTATTCTAGGAAACCAATCCAATGCACCACGGGAGTAAACTTCTGAAAGTAAAAACTGGCTCTCTCATCTTTAACAGTTGTTGAACTCCCAAACAATCTAATCCCAGGTTTGTAAGCTAGTCTCATAAAGGAACCACCATGATGATGTTGCACCACTCTAATCATAATTGTCTCATGATCATACCCATATTGCATTCTCCTTTCCTGGAACCCTAAGCTAAAATGTCAGAAAGAGATGAACCCACTACCATGAATCATATCCTGCAAAGGCATGTCAGTGAAGTCAAAGTATGCAAATCCACTACCAAACTTGATCCTAGATATCGACAAAGAAAATATATTCCACCATATAGAATAAGTATCAACATCTCCTCTCATAACTTTCCAAAAATGAAGCACACCAATCACTGTCACAACCCTGTTAATCATTATCAAAATTTGAAGCAATCTACCAATCAAATGAATTCTCGGATAGAAGTCCACCACCCCCATACCTACTGACTCTTGTTGTGTTACACTGATAACCATTTGAATCCAGTTAAGCCAAGTCTTTGATTCCTATTTTTGTATGCAACCATCTGGTGGAAACAAAGTAGGAGACCTGCAAGATTTGAATTCATCTTCTAAAGATGGAAGCACATCATATCAAAGTGATCATTTAATCTTTTATCTAACCCACCTTTATGTGCCATTAGAAACATAGTCAAATCATATGTATGTGAGATGAAAGAAAATTGATGAGCATACCTCACCATGCAATCCTCAAGAAACAATGATGGGGCAAGGCTATGAACCAACATACTGTCCTCACAAGAATTTGTCTCATTCTCACCCAGATTATCAATAACAACCTCTACATCACCAATATAGAGACTTGTGCATATTTCACCTATGGATGCATTAAATGATTCTTTTCCATGGAAACCCACTATATCATTTTGCTCCCTTTTAATCTTATCCCGTGCATTCACTCCATTAGTGTCATTTGGATTTGGATCCCAGATTGATGTGTCCACATATGTAATATACCCATTGCCACAATCAGTGGATGCATACACTTCCCTATCAGCTGGTCCACAAGGTATATGCTCAACTATCTCATCTGTAGCTATGACTTGAGCCTAATGAGCTCTCCAAAACAGGTGGCTC
>JZKD02S1673597.1:57212-81925 GCA_000966675.3 Picea glauca | reverse complement strand
GGCTTCACAGAGGAGTTAGATAAACTCCATCAAGAACTGAAAAGTCCCCAAGAGAAATTCGAAGACAGAATTGGGGATCTGGAGGACAAGCTGTCCAAGTTGAACCTAGAATGGGGAGAAAATTCTGAGAAGTAGCTTATCTTCACCGATGAGATGCACAAGTCTGTAGTGGTCCTCAATATCCTAGCATTTTGTATAGAAGCTAGGGCTCTAAATAAGTTTAGTCCAGGTTTCTGAATGAATTTGGGAGTCATGTCACTCTGGAAATTTCAGTATTGTAATCCAGTTTTTGCAGGTAGAAGCTCTGTGCAACCCTGCCCTTTGTAACTGATCTGTGGCTTTTCCACCTTTAATATAAATCCTCTACTCGTTACTGTCAAAAAAAAAACAAATGACTGAAATATGCTTATAGACAGAATGGAAATAAACTAGCTAGGGTGCTGGTAGCTTATCTCTAAGAAGAGATGTGGCAGCTACTGGCCTCTAAAATGTGTTATAATGAGGCTCGAAGGTCTATTATTATTGAGAAACAATGGAAAACCCTAAACATCCAAAGACCTAACCCTAGGAGATGAAACGCCAAGACTATGGGCCTCGTTTGGGTAAGTTGGTACATCAACTTCCCGGGGACGTAACTTTGGCATACGATCTTCGTTTGACACGTTCTATACCTCGTTAGAAAGATCTATCCAAGGACTAAAACTTTTGGGTGAGAAACATTGATATATAATCCATGTTGCTCCCCATTTTCCCAAAAAACGTCGTTTAAGGCCTCAAAACGGCTCCGGAAGTTCAGGACCCGAAAAACTGCTAAAAATAGTAAACTGTGCGGAAACTAAAAGACCGAAAGAAGCAATGGTGGGGCTCCAAGTGGAATAGGTGGGTGGCCACCAATATCCACCTGGATCAGCGAATTGTATTGAAGGTTTTTTGAGGGAGACATTGGAACTTCTATTTGATCTTCCACCTATTTTGAGGACATCCCACTCTTGGAGTACTCATTGCACACTTTTTTATGAAGACATCCACCTTGAAGAATCCATATGTGTAGCTTGAGTTGGTTCCTTGGATCACACTTAGGAAACCTCTCTTAAAGGGCACACATGTGGAGAGATTTATTTATTATTTCTTAAAGTTTTTTGCTTGGTCAAACCCTCATCTAAAGGAGGCTCCCTACTTTATAGCTCTATTCTTGGAGATTCTTACCAACTAACTCCATTATTTTATTATTGTGAAATTGTCTCATGGAGTTAGTTAATTGAGAGCATTATTGTATTGTTTTCCTTTGATATTTTCTTGTTTCTTCTTGGAGAAGAATGTTCTCACCAACTCATTGCTTCTTTCAATAAAGAAGTTATTGAGAGGGATATTTTATTGTTATTCTTTGGAGAACTAATGGATCTAGGAAAACAAATGCTTATTTATTGTTGAAGAGATAGAGTTGAAACCTATATAAGGGTTTACTCTCTCCATTTGATGTATGGTTGGATTTGGGGAAAATCCCTTGGAGCTTAGTCAAATATCTATTGGATGTATTTGGAGGATCAACTCAACTATCTTGTGGGTGAGGAAATATTTAAGATATTTATTGTTGTTCTCTTGTTGATGAAATATATTGACATATGTTTATGGAGTAAAAACTTGGTATAGTATTTCCATTTTCCATTAGGTTATCCTTGGGATGTTGTCTATAAATGCATTGTTTCTCTATGCTCGATTAAATGCACATAAATTTCATTCTGAGTAATCATAATCTTCACAAGTATTGGATGTTATCTAGTTCCACGATATCCTTAGCTATACAAGCTACAAGAGTCAATGTAGCTTGTACTTTTCAACCATATTATCCTATTTACATCATTAGGATAGCCTCTCATGTGAGCCTTCGTTTGACCCCATTTATTAATGGAAATACACTAGTATCTAGACCATCCATCCTCTTTATTTATTCAGCTCATACAAAATTGTTTTGCTAGAACCATCTCTTCATTTCACCTTGGACTTTCTTACACAAGTTCTAGTAATCCTATTACAAGGAAACCCCATTTGAGTCGAAGGATAGGCAAACTAAAGTGCAGAAGAGGGTTGGTGAGGTGACATTGGTCTCCCTCTTAGTTACACCAAATCCTTGCTTGAGCTTTAGGACTTTATCTCAAGATGTAAAGGTTTGTGTGAACGGTACACAAATGGTGCAATGGAAGCATGGTGTGCCCATAACCCATAGGGCCTAGGATCGAGACCTTGATATTTATAATCTGTTATCTATGATTTAATATTTGTTGAGCTATATTTTAGTATTCATCAGGCTATGGCTTAGTGGTTGGGATAGGGTGCTTCCATGCAAATAATCTAGGCTCAAACCTTTGGCAGTTGTAGAGCCCTTGTGTGTGTGGAGGGGAATGTGTTTAACCTCTTAGAGTTGGTTTCCCTTCATAATCAAAGGGGTGATGGGCCAAATTGGTCTAAGTAGACATTAATAGGATACTTTACCCTTAATAATTAAACATACGGAAGTTCTTTTTTATTAAAGAAGTACAAGTACATAGCTTGTACAAATTAAAGTGACTTTGATCGCCTTGAGTCAATAACACATTTGCTCCTATGGAAACTTTCCTCCGAACCAACAATAGATCTCCATGGTCTATTGCCTAAAGCTAAATAAAAGGTGCGAAGAGGGAATTAATTGTGTAGATTTGGCTCAAAAAGTGCATCCACTACAAAAATTCTCTCAATTTGTACTAATCCACTAAGTATTAAAAATAGTTTTTAAGTTCACGAGTGCTCAATCTACCTCCAATTTGTACTAATCCACTAAGTATTAAAAATAGTTTTTTTAGTTCACAAGTGCTCAATCTACCTCCAAGAAACTTATGGGCATCTCATTCCTCCAACTAACTAGTCCACTTGGTCAATATGGCACTCAATCACTTCACATTCATTAGAGGGTTTGAGGTCTCATTGCTAATTAATCCATTTGAAACAAACAAAGACACCAAAAATCCACCATTATAAATCTCTTTTAACACTTCCAAACATCGATTTCCTCACTTTTAGGTCTTCTCTTTCACTCAAAGATCCATTATACTTGTATTTTGTATTTTTACATCTAATCTAATTCTTCATATGAGACTTAGTAAAAGAAGATGATATGTAAACCAACACTTCCTATTTTATATTAAACACCCTTACTCTAGGAGATAATTGTAAAACTCAACTAATACTCGACCTACCACCATATTTAATATTTATAAATCTCACTTAACACTCCACCTACCACAATTTTGTACTCATCAGTTAATGGAATATAAAGTGTACATCAATCATGTACAATTTATGTAATTATTCTATTTCATTTTCTTCCTTATGTGAGAGTTCTGTCATTGTTGTGACTTGTATATACAAATATCTTTGAATATTGATGTTGGTGCTTCTGTTGGCTCAATAGCCTACCAACCTCATTTGTTCTCTGGTTCATTTCAAGGATTTTATCTTCACCCAAAGACACTCTTTTGTTGCACATCATGATTTAGGTTTTGCATTCAAGGGGTTTCCATGCTCATCACCACACCCTGGATATATTTTATGGAAAAGAGCAATAGTTTGTGCCTTGGGTTTTCAAAGAAGTTTGTGCCTTGGGTTTTCAAAGAACTTGATTTTTTTGTTTGGGGTCACTCTATTCTATCCCCACCCTGAATTTCCTTTGATCCAACCTTTGGTGTTCTGCAGTCCTGGTCACCTCCTAACCTGGGTTCTCCTTCGAGCTCTTCATCTCTGAAGTCTGAAGCATATATGAATTCCATAAAGCATTATAAAATCCCTGAATGTCTTAATTATGAAGCTTACACTATAGGTACTTTAAAGTTTCGACGTTTCAATTAATCTGAGAGTCTATGCTGTTTGATGTCATCCTGGTACAGATTACATCAGAAACATATTATATGAACATTCAGCAGTACATCTGGTGATCCTAGGATTTTGTTTCTACATAGTTTGTCAATTGTCAGTCACCCAACAAATTGAGCCTTCCCTCCTCTTGCATTAAGGAAGATTACTTTTATTAATAACAAATGCATCATATCTCCGGCTAAAACAACCAAGCATGTTTCTAGAGTTGAAGAAACAAGCTGACGTGAAACTATACAAGGCCTGAGATTTATTATGCAGAAAGCATTCGTTTTCAACATAGCATTAAAGGAATCATGAGAAATTCATCTTATCTATATAAAGCCCCACCTCTGCGTATTCCTTATACAAAGAAGGGGAGCTAAACTTTGGAGTTACCAATGTAATCAAATTCACACATGTTAGGAAAAGTCCTAAAACATTTTTCAAGCAGTACAATGCTACATATAATTTTTCTATACATAGATAATTTCCAACTCATTGAGATTATCTTAGCCACATTCAAAGATTTGTTAAATTAAGTATAAATTAGTGATTAAAGTCAAATAAAGATGAAATAATGTTTGTTGTACTTAGGAAAACCAGGTACAGTTTACAACTTAGTATGAAGGAGATGTACAGTTCACAACTTAATATGAAAGAGAATGTCTATATCTGATGTGACATAAGTTAATCTAATATAATATTAAAAAAAAAAACCATTATCGATGAATTGTACAAATTCTACTTATAAAACAAAATATTTAAATATTTTGATTTATAAGCATAAATTTTATACATTTTATTTATATATATATGCGTAGATTTATCTTAATTCTAGGTATTTTAAGCAACTCAAAAATTTGTCTCAATTTCTTTTTATCTCCATACTTAATAAATCAGAGTTAAAATAGCTTTATACTAGTTTTTAAACATATGTTTAAATAATTGTAAAAAAAACTGAAAAATTAAAAAGAAAGAAACAAGATAAAACTCTCAAGAAGCAGCTGCCTTTTTAACTTTCATTCCATGTAGTTCTATTAACACATCTCCATAATCTACATTGTAAACATATGTTTAAATAGTTGTAAAAAAAACCTGAAAAATTAAAAAGAAAGAAACAAGAGTAAAACTCTCAAGAAGCAGCTGTCTTTTTAACTTCCATTCCATGTAGTTCTATTAACACATCAATATATTTGTTCATGGAAAATTTGTTAAAACTACTCAAGAATCCACCCTTGAATATTTGTCAGCAATTGGTCACAAAAATAGAGAAAACAAAAGATATTTAGAGGAGAATAATTCACCCACCTCATGTAGGAAGCAATTGGTCACAAAAATAGAGAAAACAAAAGATATTTAGAGGAGAATAATTCACCCACCTCATGTAGGAAGCGGCCTTCTAGTGCCCATGCTATGAGATAACAAAGACCGTGTGCAGTGAAGAGTGCCATTGTAACATGACCCAGCCACACATGGTACTTCGTTGCATGTTCAAATGGAATATCTATAAGGCGTAAAAGGATTGACCCCCTTGCCACAGGAAGGAAGAGAAATCCCAAACAGAAAAGTCCAACTGCAGCAAGTTGTAGTCCTGAACGTTCCAACAACGCCCATCTGCAAAGCCAATACATGATTACTACCTAATGGCCATATTTCAAAGAGAAATATGTACATATCTATGACACATTATTGGATACTGCAACTATGTATTTTATTAAAAGGTTTATTCACATGGAATGGAAACATTTTTGGTTTATATAAAAACCAGTTACAATAATCAAATTTTGGATGCTGTGAGACTTGATGAAGCATTGCCACCACTTCAGAATTTGGTTTCACATGGAATGGAAACATCTTTGGTTTATATAAAAACCAGTCACAATAATCAAATCTTGGATGCGCTGTGAGACTTGATGAAGCATTGCCACCACTTCAAAATTTGGTTCAGGAACTGAAATAGCATGTTTTGCTGTAACGTACAATCAAATAAGAACTAAGGTAAAATCAATTCAATGGATCAACTAGACTCCCTGTTTGCATGTTTATGCACAAGTTATAGAGGATGGATTGTTGTTCTCTCAATGGATAAATTTGCATGAATACGAATGTTGGATACTGCATTGATCTCTTCAGCAAAGAAATCCTGTCACTTATGGATTGGCTCTATTTAAACATTAAATGTTACAGGCATTCAAACAAAACAATCTTTACAACTCAATCCCCAATTTCATCCTTTTTCTTAAAGTCTTGACATTTTTTCTCAATGCACTTTTGAGTGCCATTCACGTAATCTATTAATATAACATCTTATAAAAGGGTGATGATACTCCTTCCCAGCATATGACATATTTAGCCAGTACAAAAAGAGAGGGGGGTTTCCATAGTTTCCCACTAGCTAGGTTATATGACATATTTAGCCAGTACAAAAAAGAGGGGGGTTTCCATAGTTTCCCACTAGCTAGGTTTAGACAGCTTGGGCATCCAATCACAAGGCTTTACCATTGGTTCAGATGCATCAGTCTCAATCAGTCTCTCGTGCATTGTTTGGAGCTTATGTCAGCTGAGTCGAAATTGCAACATGGAAGCAATACACTCAAAAGTGGTTATTGGGCTACGTTGCCCTGCCCTATTGGTTCCATGTCATGACATTAAAATATGGAAATATTATGAGACTTTTATTTGGATAATTGTTGTTTTTTTTTTGGACCCATTCATCATTGTTTGACCCATTCATTTACAATTGCTGTGGGGAAAAGCAATTCAAGGTGGACAGATTATTATGATGTTTAGAAAGACCTTTGGTTGATAGATAGTGGTTGTAGTAATTATATGACTGAAAATAGGAATAAGTTTGCAAGCCTAAATAATTTTATTAGGACTGAAGTCAAATTAGGTGATGACAAGGTTATTATTGTTGTTTGTAAGGGCATACTCAGGGCATACTCAATCAGGGCATACTCAATGTCTTTATTAAATAAGGTGAAAAGAAAAACATTTTATATGTCTATTTAATCCAAGGATTAAAACATAACCTTATGAGTGTTGGTCAACTCACCCAAAATGGTTATACAACTATTTTCAACTGCAATACGTGTACAATACAAATTTCCTAGCAGGATTCTAATTGCTACAATAGAAATGACCAAGAATGGGATGTATCCTTTGACTCTGACAAATGTCAATTAGTCAACCTCATTTTCCCGTAAAGTAACTAGTCGAGATGAGTCTTGGCTTTGGCATTTAAGATTTGGCCACTTGTATTTTGGAGGACTAAATTTGTTTCCGCTGAAGCAATTGGTTAAAGTCATACTAATCATACATGAATCATCCAGTTCTTGTGAGAGTTGTATATTGGAAAAACAACACAGGGACAAATTTCCAGCTAGTGCATCTTATAAGGAAAAGGCACCATTGGAGTTGGTGCATACTGATTTTTGTGGCCCTATGCAAACTCAATTTCTTCAAAGACACTTTTATTTCTTGCATTCATTGATGATTCCAGTTAGAAGACTTGGATATACTTCTTGAAACTCAAATATGAAATTTTTGACAAGTTCAAGGAGTTTAAATCCCTGGTTGAAAAGTAGAGTGGTGAATATATTAAAATCTTGATATTTGATAAGGAGGAGAATATGAATCCAAATAATTTATAGCATATTGTAAACACTTTGGAATCAAGAGACAATTCTCAACCAGGTACACACATAATCAAGAGACAATTCTCAACCAGGTACACACCACTGCATAATGGTGTAGTAGAAAGAAAGAATAGAACAATCATGAACATGGCTAGAAGTTTGTTGAAAGAAAAAACATTTATCCAATGAGTTTTGGGGTGACACAGTTGCTTGTTCTGTATACATTTTGAATAGGTCTTCCACAAAGAGTGTCAAAAACAAAGTGCCCCAAGAGGCCTGGAGTGGTATGAAGAGTAGTGTATCACATTTCAGGGTGTTTGGATGTGTGGCATATGCTCACGTACCTAAACAACTAAGAATAAAATTAGATGACAAAAGTGAGAAGTGTATTTTCACAAGTTATAGTGAGAAGTCCAAAGCATACAGATTGCACAATCCAATCACAAAGAAATTTATAATCAACAGACATGTAGAGTTCAAAGAAGATGAAGCTTGGAATGGAAGTGTATAAAAAAATATGATTGTTGGAGTAGCAATCCCTTATGGACAAGTTGATGTAGAAGAGAAAATTGAACAAGAAAGACAACACAATACACAAGCTCAATCACCTGTCAGGGGTACTCCAACAAGGACTCCATGAAATTTTATTCAAGGTGAGTCGTCATGGCCAACAAGTCAGTCTACTCCTAGTCCTCAATCAATTAATGATTATGGCCCAAACACTAGAAAGACTACAATTGTTGTGGGGAAAAGCAATTCAAGGTGGAGGGATTATTACGATGTTTAGAAAGACCTTTGGTTGTTGGATCTTTGGTTGCTAGATAGTGGTTGTAGTAACCATATGACTGAAAATAGGAATCAATTTGCAAGCCTAGATAACTTTATTAGGACTGAAGTCAAATTAGGTGATGACAAGGTTATTATTGTTGTTTGTAAGGGTATACTCAATGTCCTTACTAAACAAGGTGAAAAGAAAAACATTTCATATGTCTATTTAATCCAAGGATTAAAACATAACCTTATGAGTGTTGGTCAACTCACCTAAAATGATTATACAACTATTTTCAACTGCAATACGTGTACAATACAAATTTCCTAGCGAGATTCTAATTGCTAGAATAGAAATGACCAAGAATGGGATGTATCCTTTGACTCTGACAAATGTCAATTAGTCAACCTCATTTTCCCATAAAGTAACTAGTCGAGATGAGTCTTGGCTTTGGCATTTAAGATTTGGCCACTTGTATTTTGGAGGACTAAATTTGTGGCCACTGAAGCAATTGGTTAAAGGCCTACTAATCATGCATGAATCATCCAGTTCTTGTGAGAGTTGTATATTGGAAAAACAACACAGGGACAAATTTCCAGCTAGTGCATCTTATAGGGAAAAGGCACCATTGGAGTTGGTGCATACTGATTTCTGTGGCCCTATGCAAACTCAATCTCTTCAAAGACACTTTTATTACTTGCATTCATTGATTATTCCAGTCAAAATACTTGGATATACTTCTTGAAACTCAAATATGAAACTTTTGACAAGTTCAAGGAGTTTAAATCCCTGGTTGAAAAGTAGAGTGATGAATATATTAAAATCTTGATATTTGATCAAGGAGGAGAATATGAATCCAAATAATTTATTGCATATTGTCAACACTTTGGAATCAAGAGACAATTCTCAACCAGGTACACACATAATCAAGAGACAATTCTCAACCAAGTATACACCACGGCATAATGGTGTAGTAGAAAGAAAGAATAGAACAATCATGAACATGGCTAGAAGTTTGTTAAAAGAAAAAACATTTATCCAGTGAGTTTTGGGGTGACGCAGTTGCTTGTTCTGTATACATTTTGAATAGGTTTGCCACAAAGAGTGTCAAAAACAAAGTGCCCCAAGAGGCCTGGAGTGGTATGAAGAGTAGTGTATCACATTTCAGGGTGTTTAGATGTGTGGCATATGCTCATGTAACTAAACAACTAAGAATAAAATTAGATGACAAAAGTGAGAAGACTAGTGGCCAGATTAGAAATAGTAAGGGCAGTCTTAGCAATAGTTGCTCAAAACAAATGGAATGTATACCAAATGGATGTGAAATCTGCATTCTTAAATGACATTCTAGAAGACGAAGTTTATGTGTAGCGGCCACCATGGTATGAGATAAAAGGACATGAAGATAAAGTATACAAGTTGAAGAAAGCTCTCTATGGGCTCAAGCAAGATCCAAGAGCTTGGTACAACAAGATAGACTCTTATTTGATCATCCATGGATTTAGCAGAAGCAACAATGAACCCACTCTATATATAAAGGTAAATCAACAAGGGAAAATTATAATTGTTGGTTTATATGTTGATGACATGATTTTCACTGGAAACTTGTCAATAGATGCGTTTAAATTAGAAATGAAACATGAATTTGAGATGACAGATTTGGGATCGATGAAGTACCTCCTTGGCATAGACGTAAATCAATTAGATTCTGGAATATTTGTTCGTCAAACAAAATATGCATTGGGTGTATTGAAAACATTTAAAATGATGAATTGCAAGGAAACACCCACACCAATAGCAACATGAAAAAAACTCAGTAAAGAAGATAAAGGTTCAAATGTAGATCCTACATTGTTCAAGAGATTAGTTGGCAATCTCATGTATCTCACTTCCAATAGACCAGACATTATGTTTGTAGTTAGCTTGATTTCCAGGTTTATAGAAACCTCAAGAAATGCGTTGGAAAGTTGGAAAAAGGATTTTGAGATACATTGTAAGAACAAAAAGATATGGTATTTTATACTCAAGTACTAAAAATAATTTTTTGATTGGCTATACTAATAGTGGCTTTGTACGTAGCCTAAATGATAGAAAGAGTACTTCAATGTATGTCTTTCGTCTTGGTTCAAGTATGATTTCATGGGCATTCAAGAAGCATCCCATTGTGATGTTCTCGTCAGTAGAAGTTGAATATGTAGCAGCAACAACAACACCTTGTTAAGTAGTTTGGTTATGTAGAGTATTGGATGATCTTCAACAAGGACAGGAAGGACCAACGCCAATTTATTGTGACAATTATTCAGTCATAGCACTATCCAAGAATCAAGTTTCCATTAAAAAAAATCATATAGATACAATATATCATTTTATTAGATATCTTGTAAACATCGATGATATATATTTAGAATTTTGTAAGTCAAAAGACCAATTGAATGATATATTCACAAATCCATTGGCAAGAGATTTTTTTGAATTTCACAGAAAAAATCTAGGTGTTCTAGTTGTTGAAGCATTTAGCGGTCATAATTAAGGGGGAGTGTTGGAATAATGTAATTACTCCCACTGACCTAGTTAGTTGAGTTAGTTGATTTATGTGTTGTTTATGCATCCCGAGGTTGACATGGTCAAATAGCAGTTAGATCTTGACATTGCATCTAGACAGTTCTTGGTAGTTAGATTTAGATAATTCTTAGCATCTAGTTGTTTCTAGAGAGATCTTCTTTAATGCATTTAATATTATTTCATGAAGTAATGAAAGTGTGTATGGAAGAGAGCAACAACTCAATAGTTTCGAATTATTTTGGCTATAGCAACAATCAGAGTGTTCTTGTGTTTATTTTTATATGCTATAATAATTGCTTTATGTGAGTATTTTCCCTGCATCCTTTCTTCAACTACAAGCTATTTCCTTCTATGATTTACTTATGCTCTACAAAGTCTTCAATTCTAGCTGAAATATCTGGTATTCCATTGTTCTTGTTGTTGTTCATCTCCATGTTATTAATACACTTAAAACTATTAAAGATTTTGTTGTAGTTATTTCCTTTTATTTTTGAATTTTGGACTGATGCAACTTTCTTATTTTCAGATCCAGTCCCAAATTTCAAACTTTAGATTCTTTTTAGATATCAGTTATAATAGTTGAATTCTTGGTTGGCTCATAATAGTGGTATAAGGACCCAATTGATCACATTTTCAGTTACAATTTAGATTATAGATTAGGCTCATATTAGTGGTATAAAAGCCACTTTCTTGGTCTTGTGGGAGCAACACCAAAAATACGAGGGTGGCTTGGGATTAATATATGTACTACTTCACTAGGAAAAATTCTTGCGACCAAGTCTGTGGTCAGATGCTTGGAAGGTAATGATCTATGGAAAGTCCTTTTGAGATGCAAAATTGTGTAGGCTCAGCATAACCTTAGGGTGTGAGGCCCTTTTGGATTATGTGTTATTATTGTGTCTCTTCACCTGTTCAAAATTTGAGGATTCTTCGTTTGAAAAAGGATTTGGGAAGCATGGGGGATGGCCATTAGGAATTTATGTTGGAACATTTCTAGTAACATATCTAGTTGGGATTTGTCTAATCAACCAATCTAGAGTTGGATACTGAATGATGAAAGTGTTGCTGAAATCTCTCATTTTCAAGCTCTAAGATTCAATAAAAAGGGAATTTTATTTTGGAAATATTTATGGAACCTGGAATCTAGATCCTAGATTTATTGGAGAACTCTTACTCACGAAAAAATATCTTTTAGCTTTTGAAAAAGTAATTGTTGGTTAAATCCAAAACTTTGTTCCTCTAGGAAAATAGTATAAAATGAGCATTCAGATGCAAGGCCCTATTTGGAGAGATTGGGTTGATTGTTTGGTAAGTCTCTTAATCTTTATGATACCAAGAAGCTTATCATCTTCTTCACACAATAAGAAGTCACAATTATCCCCTACTTTTAATCCTATATGGGCTTTGATGATCCTAAAAAGAGATGGATTGAAATATCATATAGTGTTTGGTCCCTGAGAATCTCTTTTAAGCTCCAAATATTTGCGCATCTCATTGTTTTTTAGGAGCTTCCAACAAAGGCTTGGTTAGCCAAAATTTGATTAAAAAAAACAAGTGCTTGGTGTGTGGGAAGGAGGAAACCCTCAAGCATATTATGTGGGACCATCCTTATTATATTGAGTTGGTGTCAAGTTCAATTTCAATTTTCCTTTATTTTCCAAGGCACCATCCATTGGCGAGAAACCCTTCTTTGGGATTCAAAACATTTGATTTCATTTGTCTTCATGGGCCTATGGAATTGCATACAAATTTCATCTGTGCTTATTCTTTGAAAAATGGATTGCAAAAATATTTATGAGAACAATGCAAGATCTATCTCTTCATTTCTTGAATTATTGTGGGAGGAGTTATGCTCTCAAATGTTTTCCAAAGGCTATTTGTTGATTAGGGATGCTAAGAAGTAGGATTCTTCCACTTATTCTAATTCTAACCTAGCCTTAGTAGCAATGAGAAAATCTTGATTGTACATTCCTAGTTGATCTTGTACATATTGTTCTCCTTTTGTATATAATTTTGTGTAATATATGAAGTATTTTATTAAAAACATCATTTATTTTTTTTAACATTGATCATAAAACTTTATACTACAAATTAAACTTAGGATCCTCATTCACAAAAACAAATAAATCTACAGAATCAATGGTTGAGTAGAGATGTATGAAGTAAGAGGGAATCTATGAGTTTTATACAACCATACCCATATTTTTGTGAATTATGTGGGAAATTGATGGAGATACATGAAATTAGGGAAAGCATATAAAATCACATGGAATCCACAAAAATTCTCCAATTGCATAAAATTTGGCAAACAAGGAATGAAACTTCACTAGTTGGAACAATATATTTAGCAATATGTCTAGAAAAGTATTTAAAAAAGACAACCCACAAAAACACTTTTTATTTATTCAAATTGCTAAAAAAGAAACCCTAGATAGGCATATGAAACAATCCCAAAGTAACAAAAGATGAAACTCAAAGAGAATTCTCAATAGAAATAAAATTCCACAACAATATCAAAATTTTAAAACCTTAATAACCCTAATCTTTGGTTTTGATACCAATTGATGTGTGCTCACCATGAAAACATGCTAAAATAATGAACACAAAAACAAAAAATAAAATCACATAAACATAGAAGACATCACTATTTACCCCTATAAACTTTGTATACTCTTTATATATATATAATCCAAAATTGACATATAAAAGTTACATGCAAAACTTTCCTGACTTGTTTAGGATGAGGATAAAAAATCATTTACAATATTCTCTTTCCAAAAATATACACACTTTTAATTTTGACTATGAAATTTCATCATAATAAGAGGCAATCATAAGGTGTAGCACCATGCAGCTAAATTTTGAATTGCATTCGCCGATAAAATTTATTCAACAAAACATGCATTAAGTTGTAAAAATTTGGATTATAGGGTATTGAAAAATACAATGACTTGTCGAAATTACAACTACACCATCCAACATTCCCAATATTGAAATGCAACCTACATAGGTAGTGCATTCAGTAACATGATTACATATTTTACTATAGTAACCTGCTAGAGTGAAGCAATTATATGAACTAGGAATAATATTAATTAATATGATTGCATTCCAATATAGTTCTTTACCAATTTTGGGACTAATATGAATTCTTTGCCAAAAATATAATGTATGGTGGCTATTATTGTATGTTTCTAGTCCATTTCCATGTCCTTATTATAGTTGGCTGGCTGTATGATAAATTATATGGATACTTGTGACACTATTTTGATCCCTTGTTATTCATCTAATGATTTTAATGTTACGTGCATATTTATGATTTCTTGAAGGTGTCATTTTGCAGATTTACCCTGGCCTATAGTATTTTGAAATGAAGGATCTTAAATGTTAAAACATGTGATCTTAAATGTTAAAACATGTTTGATTAATTCAATTGAAGCATGTCTGAGAGCAATAAATAGTGGGATTTGGAGACCCGGAATATTTGAAATCCTAGTTCTTGTTTAAGCAAGCATTTTTCAATTGAAGCATGTCTAAAAACAACAAATAGTGGGCATTTGGAGGCCCAGAATATTGGAAATCCTAGTTCTTGTTTAAGCCCGGGGACTACTAATCATAATCATGACATATTCAATTGCCAATTTATCTAAGAAATTTCAGATTTGTACTTGAATTTATGGTAATGGAATGCTTGATTAGGGATATATGGTCTACTGTTAATGACATATTCAATTGCCAATTTATCTAAGAAATTTCAGATTTGTACTTGAATTTATGGTAATGGAATGCTTGATTAGGGATATATGGTCTACTGTTAATTTGCAGAGCATTTGTCATAATGCCCAAGGAGGAGTGGAGGCCCGCCTCTTCTGAGCTAAGGTAGCGGGATTGCCCAGAGAGATCTCAGCCTTCACGATCACTGAGTTGGCGAGAGACATAGTGCGGCCTCTTCACGGGAGACTACAAGTCGCATAGTTGCTGGACGCAATGACTTGCAACCCCAGGGGATCCATCATCGACGAATTGATGTTGAAATGGGTAATGTATGGGGAAACGATCCTCAGTAGACATCACACCGGATTGGTGAGGAAGTGATTTGTGGAGGCGCAACAACACTCCGAGCCAGTCAGACTCATGGTCCACCAGTCCAGTCATGTAGCTTTGCGGAAGAGCTCATTCCTGTGCACATATTGCTGGAAGCAGTAGACGACCGAGCCATCGAGTCGAAAGCCCTGGCCAGGGCAACATAAGAGTAAACGACGAGAGTTGCGGTGGAATGAAAAGAACCAGATGATAACCAGAGGTAGATTCCGACGCGGATTTGGCCAAGGCAATAGAGGCCGCAGGAACCATTGCGACGGCCTGCAAGGAGCATGATGAGACGAAGAGGAAAGAATGGAGTGCTTGCATAGAGGCCGCAGGAACCATCGCGACGGCCGGCAAGGACCATGATGAGACGAAAAGGAAAGAATGGAGTGCTGGCATTGAGCTGGATGGTGCAGATCTCGGCGTGGAAGGCTGGACAGCTCTGGAAAGGTCAATGAAAAGATAATTAAGAGTGGAATGGATTGGGACATGCATGCAAAGTGTTGGACAGAATGCGTCAACTGAGTACCACTGTAGTTGTACTGGAGAACTCTTCAAGAAAATGAAAAAAAAAAAACAGGTGGAGGTCAAAGCTTAGTGGAGAACTCTTCAAGTAAATGAAAAAAAAAACAGGTGGAGGTCAAAGCTTCTGGCAAAGTTAGAGGATGGTAACCTAAGTGTGGAGATAATTAGTATTATAATGGAATTGAAATTTTAATGTAAATAGACACAAGATTGTAAAACCCCGTGCGTAACTTTAACTTTAGTGTAACCCTAGTAAATTATTAGATAATAATAATAAAATTATTAATTATGATATTGGAGTTGAAATTTTAGTGTAAATGGACATAAGATTGTAATATTCGATTAAGGATGGTAAAGTTTAGAGGTAGATTTAGTTGACAAGGGGGACATGTCAGATTCAGAATATCTTGGTTGAGGGGTAGGGTCTAGAGGTGAGCAGTGCAAAATAGCTGCAAAATAGTTTGGCCACTTTGGTGGGATTTGGTCATAGGAAACTCCAAGTCAAGTTTAAAGAGAAGAATGTTAGATTACATTTGACTAGGTGAAAGAGTCAAAGTTGTTAGGTTAAGAGTGGTGGTTTCAAGGACATGGTTTTGGTAACCCATGGATTACATGTAATGAAAGCCTTTAAAATACTAATGATACTAGATTGTAATGTGTCGGGACTTGAGTGGTGAAGGCTCACTTGGTTGTAATGTGTGAGGACTTGAGTGGTGAAGGCTCACTTGGTGGGGGCTAAGAGGTTCATTGGCTTCTTGTTGTCCCTACATGTTCTTGGATTTTTTTTTTTTATCTCTCTAGCATTTTATTTCCTTTCACTCCTTTTGTATATCATTTTGTGTGATATATGAGATATTTCTATTAAAAAATTATTTTGTTATTAACATTGATCACAAAAACTTTATACTACAAATTAAACTTGCTATGTTTTTGGTTATTTTTTCTCTCTCTAACCTTTGAGTGACAATAACATAAATCTACAGAATCAATAATTGAGTAGAGATGTCTAATCTATGAGTTTTATACAACTATACACATTTTTTTGTGAATTATGTGGGAAATAGATAGAGATACATGAAATTTAAGGAAAAAAAATAAAATCACACATAATCTATAAAAATTGACAAAAAAAAGTCTCCAAATGCATAAAATGTGGCAAACAAGAAATGAAACTTAATAAGTTGGAACAATATATTTAACAATAAGGAAACCCACAAAAAAAACTCATGTTATTTACTCAAATTGCTAAAACTTTAAATAAACATTTAAAATAATCAAAGATGAAAACTCCAAATTCAAAATAAAATTCCACAACAACATCAAAATTTCAAAACCCTAATATCTATTTTGAATACTAATTAATGTCTCTTCAAAGTGAAAACATGAAAAATTAATAAACATAATTTTTTTTTTATAAACATAAAAATAAAAAACAAAATCACATGAACATAAGAGACATCATTGTTTTCCCCTAAAAACTTTGTAAGGGCTCTTTTATTATACATAAAGCTTTTATTATATATAAAGAGGTAGAAACCAAAACTGTTATATATAAGGGGTATGCAAAACTTGCCAGACTTGTTTTTTTTTTAATTTATTTTTTTTATCAAAAATGAAAAATATGATAGGGATAAAGTAAGGGCTCTTTTATTATACATAAATATTTTATTATATATAAAGAGGTAGAAACCAAAACCCTTATATATAAGGGGTATGCAAAACTTACAAGACTTGTTTTCTTTTTAATATTTTTTTTTATCAAAAATGGAAAATATGATAGGGATAAAGGTAAAATCTTTTATAATATTCTCTTTTCAAAAGTATGCACACTTTTAATTTTGACTATGAAATTTCATTATTTCATTCTAATAAAAGGCAATTATAAGTTGTTATACCATGTAAGTTACACATGAATTTGTATATTGGGTGTTTTTATATTTAATTTTGATTATGAAATTTCATTATTTCATTCTAATAAAAGGCAATTATAAGTTGTTATACCATGTAAGTTACACATGAATTTGTATATTGGGTGTTTTTATATTTGTGGTATATTTATGAGTAATGTCTATATTAAATTTGGAATTGCATTGGTTGTTTATCTTTAATCATAAAATATGCAATGTGTTATGAAAATTTAGATCGTAGGTTATTGAAAAGTACAATGACTTGTAGAAATCATTATTATAGTATCTAGTATTCTCAATATTGGAATGCAACCTAGAGAGGCACTAGCATTGAGTAACATGCCTACATATTTGGTACATGTTAGTATAGCAACTTTCTAGAGTGAAGCAATGATATGAACTAAGAATATGATTGCATTTCAATAAAGTTTTTTCTCAATTTTGAGACTAATATGATTGCATTTCAATAAAGTTTTTTCTCAATTTTGAGACTAATATGAGTTCTTTGCCCAAACACATAATGTATAGCTGTTAAGAGTATGTTTCTAATTCATTTCCATGTCTTTATTATAGTTAGCAGCATGATAAATTATATCAGTACTTGCAACACTATTTTGATCCTATGTTATTCATATGGTGATTTTAATGCTGCATGCATATTTATGATTTCTCGAAAATGTTAAAGGCAATTCTAATACTAAACAAAATACCTTACCATTTAGATGAACTATTTTCATTTACTTTAACATTTTGCAAATTTACCATGGCCTCTAATATTTTTAAATGAAGGACCTTAAATGTTAAAACATGTTTAACTCATTTTAAAGCATTTTTCAATTGGAGCACATTCTCTAGAAGCAACAAATAGAAACATTGGAAATCCTTGTTTTTGTTTAAGTCCCAAGACTACTAATCATAACATGTTCAATTGCCAATTTCTTTAAGAAATTTTAGATTAATTTCTTAGATTTGTACTTAAATTTATGGTAGTGGAATGCTTGAATAGAAATATATAATCTATTGTTAATTTTCAGAAGCATTTGTTTTAATAAGATGAGTTGTGACAAACTTAACTAGAGCTAATTCAATGTTATAGGGTGAATTGACATAAATAGAAAGATGGGTCTATTAATGCACAAACCATGAATAAACATGCAAAATAACTTCATACAAGCTAATAATGGATGTAAATAAAAAAGTGTTGACAAACCTCGCCTAGGTAGATAGTGATATAGAAGATGGTGGCTTGGAGTCTCAAAACCTAGAATTAACTCCTAAATAAGTTACATTTGTCTTTAGTTCCCATTATAAAATGAATTATATATTTTCCTTTAAATATCACAATGTCTATATTACTTACTATACATTTAAGTTTATCATCATTGATTAACTATTATTTAAGTGCCAAACTAATAATGTAATAAAGATTATTGTAAAATGAATTATGTATTTTCATTTTGTCCTATCATTATCATTTTCTATGCTCTTTTTCATATTCATTTTTGTTGAGCACTTTTTTCCGTTGTTTATTGCATATGGTCTAGTTTATCTTTTATAAGTTCATTATTTAAGGCTTTGCTTTAACTTTCAAAGTTACAAGTTCAATTTTCGGAGAGGTCAGTCTGAATAGGTCGTTGTTTCTGGGTGGGGTGTAATGGTTCTTGTGCAGCTCTTGGGAGCTCTGGGCCCTGGTACTATAAGGCTAAGCCGACATTTCACTTTTCTAGAGTAAGGTGTTGGCTTAGTTGGTTAGTGCATCGCCAAGTTTAAGGCTTTGCTTTAACATTCAAAATCACAAATTCAATTACCTATATACAAATTTCCAAGTGTAGTCGTTGCGTTATCCTTTTCCGTCTGGCTTTTTTGGCTTTCCCTGCATTAACTTTTGTGATCATATTGTTTTATTGTCAATGTTGCATTAACTTTTGATCATATTGTTTTATCGTCAATGTTTCTTCTGTTTATCACCGTCGAAGAGAATTTTAGCTTATGTGTTTTACTCATCATCGTGAAATACTTAGATGAGAAATTCTCTTACGCAACAATAAACGAGAAGAAACATTGACAATATGTCCTATGGTGAAAGCCTTCATATTGTCACATATCATTACATCTTACCTTTTGGGCATTCTGGTCGTGGCATGTCATATTCAATGGCTACTGGTACCTAAGATTTTCTCCCCTGCTTAAAAGGGAAAGAAAGAGAGAAAGAAACCTAGTCTCATATTTTTTGTGAGCCATCGCATATTATATTCCTTGATGGTGAGCTTTGCCCTTGTGGGTTGAAACTGTTGCAGTTTTGAATCTGCACATTGTGATAGTGAGATTTTCCCTTATGGGTTGAAATTGTTGCAATTTTGAATCTGCACATTGCAAGAATGTTTACAAAGTATATTGTATCTGAATGTGATGTCGGGGACTTGGCCATTTGAGGAATACGTGTCAATTGCAATATTCAGTAGCTAAACATGTTAGGTTAAACTATCCAATCTTAATTTGATTGGAGATTCCCTCCATCCAAGGGACATGGAGCAATATAGTCGAATGTTGACTTTCGTAGACTTTGCTCTATGCTTGTTGGATGGACAAAATCTGAAATAGAGATAAGGATTGTCGGTTAAACTTGACTCAGTAAAAGAGTCAAAGTTGTTAAGTCAACAATGATGATTTTGGTACATAGTTTTGGTAGTCCATGGTTTTAGAGTCATGAATTACATGTAATTCAAGCCTTCAAAAGGCTAGTGAAACTCCATTGTAATGTATGGACTACTGAGGGTGAAAGCTCACTTCACTAGACGGCTAGTTTGGTCTAGTTTGTTCAAGGAAATAATAGATATATTTATGTGTATGTTGTTATGTTTTGATTTTTATTTATTTTTAAATGTTGTTATGTTTTGATTTTTTTTTTTGATCTCTCTAGCCTTTTAATTTTCTTTTCTGACATACAGTATTAGGGCTGGGAGACCTGAACTCTCCAACAAGAGTGATCTGATGCTGCTGGGAGACCTGGACTCTCTAACAAGAGTGATCTGATGCTGAGATTCGTGGAGCTCTTAGAAGGCACATCGTGATATGTTGTCGATAGTGCAATAGAAGTAGTGTTAGACTTTTAATTTTCTTTTCTGACATACAGTATTAGCGCTGGGAGACCTGGACTCTCCAACAAGAGTGATATGATGCTGCTGGGAGACCTGGACTCTCCAACAAGAGTGATCTGATGCTGAGATTCGTGGAGCTCTTAGAAGGCACATCGTGATATGTTGTCGATAGTGCAATAGAAGTAGTGTTGTGAGCTTAGATTTAGGCGTGGTCGTGGAAGAAGACTTGGCCGCAAAAACCAAGCACTAGATAGTGAAGGCCATGTTGGGTCCCTCGCTGAAGGACGACGACAAAAACTGGATCACCTTGGAGACCGTTCAAGAAGCCTTTCTTGTCAATTTGGAGAGATGGTATGCATTACTTGAGCAATGGCAAGTTCAAGAGCGTGGACCATCAGGCTGTGGCGAACTCGATTAGCATCAGGATGTCGATTGCGACCTTTCAGAATCCGACGCAAGAGATCATTGTGTACTCGTTGGACGAAGTTGTGAAGGAGGTGGAAGGTGAGAAGTGCTTCATGAGAAGTATTGAAACATCTCAGAGTCCATGGCAGGAATCAAAGCCTAGAGGACCTTTTTTGGTGATATGAAAAGCACATGTGTGTGGGAGATTTGCTTGCTCGTGTAGATGCAAGTCACGGTGTACACCATGGCGACAGTAGAGAGCAACGAGATGCCAGGAGGAAGACTAGGCAGACACCCTCAAATAACAAGAAGCGCTTGAGATCTGAGACGAGGTCAGCGTGCAGGTATTGTGCGAAGCAGATTTGGAAAGCAAGCATTGAATTGTAAGAAGGTCGTAGATCTCGATGGCTGGCATTGGCCGGTGCATGGCGCTGACCAACAATTGTGAACGAGGCAACAAATGTAAAGTGGTGTTGATGGGCTCAGTTAGAATCAAGGCTGGTGGATGAAGAATACAAAGAGGAGCATGCTATGGAGAGTCGAGTTGGTCGTTGGCGATTGAGGTCAAAAGCAATGGGAGAGGAAAAAGAGAAGCAATGGCAAGTTAATTAAAATTTTAATTGAGTTGAATGTAAATGGAAATATTATTGTAAGATCTGGTTAGGTATGCATACTCTTAGTAAATTACCACTAAAGTTTAGACATAGATTTAGGTAATAGGGGAACATGTTCGAGATTCTCGATATAGAAGGTTGGGTCTAGAGGTGAGTGGTGAAGGTTCACTTGGCCAGATTTGATCATGAGAAATCCCAAGTTAAGTTCAAAAGATGAAAGTAATAAAAGTGGTAGTTTGAGGCGCATGGATTTGGTAGCCTTGATTTTAGAACCTATGAATTACATGTAATGAACTTTAAAAGGCTGGCGATACTCCATTGTAATGTGTTGGGTTTGGTTGACTTCGGTTTTGGCCAAGAACAGTGATAGATCGATCGTTAGCTAGTTTTTTCATAAAAAAATAGTTTTTTTATTAAAAAAATTGAGAATAAACTTAATGTGATTTATGTGTGCATGTTGCTATATTATCTTGATGTGATGATACAAGACTACAGGTAATTAATTCAAAACTGCACACTGTCCTACCGAGGCCAATCTCTGTTAAATATAATGTAACCTCAACAGGTTGACTGTACACTGCCAGCTGTTCTGACCAGTTGTACTTTCTATTCTTGATTTGCTTGAGCCTATTTAGCTCAGCTATTTCCCTTTGCATAACATCTTCTTTATGATCTTCTTCATGTACTCGTTTTGTACTCTTCTTCTTATATTCTAATATACTGTTTTCTGTTATATTCTTTCTCTCTGCATTTCTTGCTTCACAATTTATCATGGTATCAGAGCTACAGCAGTAAGCCTCTTCACACAGGCTGGAGAGCAACACGATCCTCAAATAGCACAGAGCTTACACGAATCTTGAGAGCAATTTGACACAGACTTTTCACAAGGCTTGGAGAGCTGTCCGTCATACTCTCGAAAGATCCTCGCAGGAAACTTCCACGAGGAAGCAGACCGTCATACGCTCAAAAGATCAACATAAGAAGCTCACGCGAGGTCGCAGAGCGTACTACGCTCGAAAGTTTCAAGGAGCAGAAACACGAGAAGGAAGCAGAGACTGAGAAGGAAGAAATCGTAAAGATTCTTGTTCAATTTTCAAAGAATCAACAAAGATTCACGAAGAAGAGTTGCAGGAGGCAGGAACTCTTGAAGAATTCAAAGCATTTGTTTAAATTCGTGAAAGATAGTTGTAGAAAGAAGAAGCGTTTAAAGCATTTCGAAAATCGCCCAAATTTGTCAAAGATTGGAGCAGAGAACAAAGAACTCGTGAAATTCTTTCAAATCTTTGAAAGATTCACGAATTTTTCTTCCGCAGGAGAAAATTCCTTCAAACACAGCAAAGATCGCGTCAGAGGAGCAAAGAATAGCCGGCGCAGCAGAAAGATCCGTCCTCCGAAAAGCTCTGAGGCAGAAATCCAATTCAGAAGGGACGAGGAGAGCACGGAAAAGGCAAAAGAATTTCATCTGTTAGATCTTCTACAGAGGACCGACAGTCGTTGGATCAACGAGAAAGTGCACGAGGTTTAGTCCTCTGGAGTGCACAGGAGAAATTTAGACTTGTGAAATCGCGAAATCCCAAAATCATCTGGACCGTCCATCAAGAGACACGTGATGAGATCTCGGCATTTCACTGACTCGCAAGGTGTAAAGGTCAGAAGACTATCATGAGAATTCGTGAATCGCGAAATCACGAGTCATTCTGGACCGTTGGATCGCGAAAGATCGTGAGCCGTCGATCTTATCCCATCGCAAAATCAAGGATCGAGAGTTGGACGAGCGAAAGAAACTGCTCTCCTATAATGTCCCCCACCTCTTAGAGAGGTGATGAGGAGACTCAGTGGCCTGGGCACCCCCACTAGGTCATAGTCTCACACTGTGGGGGAAGGTCAACTAGACTAAAGTTATATTTTTAAGTTGACTTGAGAAAGAAAAAGGATAAAAGGAGTAAAAGATAACTCAACAAAAGAATAGAAGTTAACCCTGGGTGTTAACCTAACTCAACAGAGAATCAGAAGGAAAAAGTATAAGTAAAAGGCTGGGGCGCACCTATTATTATTATGGTCTTGGTATATTTCTTGTTAGTGCTCTTGAGCATTCAGTTTGGGGTTTGTTGTACAAACCCTTGTGAGCAATTCAGTGGTGAAATATCCACTCACCTTGTTCCACAACTTGATCTCGGGGATGAAATATTCCTCCACACCATTCTATTCTCAGCATATTTCCTTCTAGAGCTTTAGAAGACAGCAGGGCCGTACTGTTGAGGAGTTTCCAGTAAGGGCACGCCATACCATTGAGGAGGATTCGATTTAGCTATTCAGGAGGGTGCAATTCTCTTAGAAGATTCCACAGTTGGAGAGGTTTGCCTTGGACGTTGGGTCTGAGACTTCAGGAGGAGGATCCCACTGCCCTGATCTATTACCGGATCGAGTTTGGGCTCAATTGGAGCATTCTTCCATCAGGGCCAAAATGTTGAGGGCGCCAGTCTCCACTTGGAGCGTGGTACTCTCCAGTTGGAAGGTTTGACATTCAGATATGCTTGGAACTGATATTCATTACTTATCCAACCTTTAGAGGCTTCTTTGTATTGATGGGAGCATTTTGTAGCAGCTCATATCTATTGTTTGTACGACCATCTGAGGTTTATGCCAGATCGGCCATCTATTGTATTGATCCTACATTGCTTATAATAAAAGGGTCAGATCTTTGCTTGTGCTTTTATATCTTGAATGTATGATGAACTTCATGTGTTGAATGAATCTTGTATGCACTTAATAACTCAATAAACATCTGTACATTGACAAATCAGTGGTAGTTAGTGATTCCTAACCAAAATTTGGCTTGGGATCATTACAGTGGTATCAGAGCTTCGATCCTCCAAACCTGTGGAGGGATCGGCGCATGCAGAGGTACAATAGTATTTTTATAGGTCGAAAGAAGAAATCAAGCAGTGAAACAGAGGCCGAAATGGAAGGGTCAGGGGATGACCATGAGCCTTTAGGCTTGGCTCTCATAGCAGCCGAGTTTGATAAGTTCTGGCAATCCGTCAACCGCACGGAAATCACATTGGTCCAACACTTGGGCGAGTACCATGAAACTAGCAGAAGGGGACATGCCGAACTCTCTGAAACTTTGAAGAGGGTTGACGAGAACCTGCAGATAATGAATAAGAATCAATCCAAGCTAAATGAACTTCTGATGCAAGTGAACCATCAAGGGAAGAACCCTG
>JZKD02S1673597.1:27553-41963 GCA_000966675.3 Picea glauca | reverse complement strand
CCACATTATCCCACAATTATAACAATATGAAATCCATCAATCATAAAAATGAAATGGATTGGCTAAATATTTATGCATTCTTTTGAAGTTGATTACTCTCCTTGACTTGGAGGCGTTTGCAATTTCTGATTAAAAATGTCACGGGGATGTCTAAATTGATAGATAAGTGATTACAAACTCAATGTCATGTGGGACACCCAATAACATTGACCACCACCATTTAATTGATATAAGTGATCTATATTATTCCACAATTATAATGATATGAAATCCACCAATCATAAAAATAATTACAATTTTTTGTTAAAAATGTCATAGGAATGTCTAAATTGATAAGTAAGTGATTACAAACTCAATGTCATATGGGATACCCAATAACATTGACCACAACCATTTAAATTATATAATTGATCCATATTATCTCAGAATTATCACGATATGAAATCCACCAATCATAAAAATGAAATCGATTAACTAAATATTTACATTATTTTCTTAAAAATGTTATAAGGATATCTAAATTAAAAGATAAATGATTACAAACTCAATGTTATGTGTAAAATTTCTTATTTCAAATGTTATAAAAATGTTTAAATTAAAAGATAAATGATTACAAAGTCAATGTCATGTGAAATACCTAAATTGATAAATAAATAATGAATGCTTATCTTTTTTCTCTCAAGAATCACAAACTCTTCTCATAAGATTTTTTTCATATTTAATATTTAATAATAAAAAAATTTCCATATTTAATATTTAATAATAAAAATTTTCCATATTTAATATTTCCACTTATCCGAGAGATATTTTGATATGCTTTCTTTTTTGATATGCTTTCTTTTCATAATTTAATGAAGCAACCCAACCTCATCCTAAAGTTATTTTCCACGCCCACCATTCCTTTTCTCAACCCCAACCTCATCCTAAAGTTATTTTCCGCGCTAACCATTCCTTTCTCACTTAATGAAATTGGTTGGACTTTTGGCTCTTTCCCATAATGAGAACAAGTCATAATATTCTCAATAAATTATTACACTCTTCGAAGTGAGAGGGCAACAACTTTATGACAAAACACCATGGTATATTAATGATTATGACATATCAAAAGGTTTGGAACAAAACAATCTCTTTCCTTTTTAGATGGTTCATTGTAAGGCATTTGACCATCAAAATGCAATGTTCAATCGAAAGTGGTGTGCATTAATAATGGGGTTGATGGTGTGTATATGTTTTAATAATGGGGTTGATGGTGTGTATATGGTTGAAAATGTTTTTTTTTATAGATATTTTTGTATTTATTATTAGAGATAAAAATTGAAATCAAAATATATAAGGATATGTTTTATAAATAAGAAGATTTTATACACTAATTTAGTATTTAGTTTGATCGTGATTTTAAAATTAGATTATTATTATTATTATAATAATAAAAAATATATCATTTAAAAATATATTCTCAAACATATATACACTCTAAACAATATTATTGAAAAATTAAATCATATACACATCATCAAAAATACTATTAATTTTTTTTTTTTTTAACTACATTACTTTTATACTGTATATTACATTTTCATCAAAAATATTATTAACCATTTTTTTTTACCTACTTTGAATATATTACATTTTTATTATCACATTTTATCAAATAATTATAAACATGATAAAGAGTTTGGGAAATACACATCATCACACTATTATCTAGAAGAAAGTGTTTTGGACCATATAAACACCATCAATATCAATGGCATTATTGAAAGATTTATCTTTATTACATCATTTTCGATTGAGCATTTTTCTCTCATCTTCCCATAGGGTGCAAGGTTTTTTTGGATAAATATTTATTACATCATTTTCGACTGAGCATTTTTCTATCATCTTCCCAAAGGGTGCAAGGTTTGGATATATATTTGGTGAGGCATTACTAAAAATATCATCTTTACTGTATACATCACTTCAAATTGTGCATTTGTACTCTCATTTTTTATAAAGACCATTTTTTTTATAAAGATGATAAGGTTTCTTTAAATACATGTTAGGTGAGGGTAAGGTAAGCTTAAGTGTATGATCATTATAACTAACAATATTAGATGGGTTAATCATAAAAAATAAATTTAGATGTTGATATCATTTTTTTTTCCAAGTATTTTATTTTTATTGGAAAAAAAGAGAGGGAAGCTGATTTTCAAATCCTGAAGGAAACCAGAGTTTGCAGGTTTCATGGCAATGGCGCAATAGGTTTGGGGAGCTTGAATACTTCCTTAGTTTAGGCTCTTTGAAGTATAGAACCAGAGTTCAATGGATGCGGAAATAGTAGCTGGTAGGGTAAGGCAAGTTGACAGATGGGATGCTTATGCGAGCTCTACTTATGGCGACGTTGGGAGTGGGCAAGAGTTTTAATTCATGGTACACATTTATTAAATCCTGAGAGTCTCTTCGGTTACAGTTCTTAGTGTAGTGGAGGAGGTGTAAGCCATCTAGAAGGCTCTCTGACTACGGTTCTGGTTCTTGTCTTGTCACTCATTACCTTCCTCCCATTTCCTGGTATTCCTTAACTCTGACGAGATTGCATTATTCCTGTTTCATAACTGCTTACATCGGTGGAGCTTTTTGTGGCTTCCAAGTGTGCTTCAAAATGGATAGCGAAGTCAACGCACTCATGAGTGCGGTTGACGAGGAGCATTGGGAGAGGGCAGGGTTATTCGCCTTGGTGGATGCGTCTAGTGGAGTTATTAACTCAGTATGTCACCATGACGAGCATTTTAATGCTGAGTTGAATGCGAGAGCCTTCCCTACTACTCTTCCTTATGAACCACGTCCTTTGCAAAAGTTTGTAAACACCTCGGATTTTTGTTCTTTGCAAGAAGTTGCAGAGCATACTGTCAGTCCTTCTGTGGTCTCTCATTTTGCTGAGAAGACGCAGGGGTTAGGAGGGTTGTCGAAGGGTTTTTCGAAGGGTTCCAAGGTTGATAAAGGTTTGGATGATGGTAGAGGTGGCCGAATAGAGCATAGGAGCTGAGAAAAACACACAGTGAAGGTGTGGAAGCCAAAACATACAAAACGGAAGTTGGTTATGGGTATGGATATAGGCCTTAAAGAATCTTGTAATTTGGTGCTCTATGCTTTAGTAGGAAGAATTGCATATCATTCGCGTTGTGTCACTTCTATGGAAGAGTGGGTGCTTAAGAACTGGTTACCCTTGTTAGGATATACCTCGGAGGTGCTTTTGTTTCCTAGAGGTTGGTCGAGCTTTGTATTCAAATGTCTGGAGGATTCTGAACTGGTACTAAATAAGTTTTGGAGTTTCGATGGGGGGATTTTAATGTTGAAAAGGTGGTGTCTAAGCTTTAATCTTGCAACGAAATATTTCAGCATTCGACATATTTAGGTGCCCTTCCTGAGCCTCCCATTACAGTTGTGGAACTTTAAAGCTCTGAAAGCGGTTGGGAATGCCATTGGGCGCTTCCTAAAAATAGATGATGCAGACTTGCTTTCTTTGAATAAAATAATGGAAAAAGTGCTTGTTGAAGTTGGTATCCATGAAGGACTTCTGGAAGTTCTTGAGATTAAATGGCGGGGTCTATTGTTTGTACAACGTTTGGACTACTTGGGTCTGTCATTTTGTTGCTCTCTTTGCAGGAGGACCGGTCATTTGCAAAAGGAGTGTCCAAACATCTATGGTTCCTTGTCAGATGATGACTTAGTAGATGATTTACTTGGTGACAATGTCACTCCGCTGGGGGATGTCGATGTTTCATTGGATTATCTAGGACTCTGCTCTGAGGAAAGTCCTGCAGCTTTGGACACGACTTTTGTCAGTAAGTTGAAACATTTTTGCCCTAAACTATACTTTTTGTTATCATCTTGGGTGCATGGCCTCTTAATTTCTATTCTTTTTCCAGACCAGTCTAAAAGGTTGGTTCTCGAAACTAAAAATAATTTGTACACTAATCCTGTGATTTCGGTTGTGGATGGGGACAGTTCTCCGAGTCCTTGTGAGTTTTCACCTATTGAGGTGGTAAAAAACCTTTCTTTTAGTCATATTGGGATAGAGGTGGATACTTCTAATGCTTCCGATTTTGTTGAACTAGCTCTCAGTGATAGTTCCCTGGATAGAATGTTAACAGACTTAATTCCTTCCATGCATAGGGCTTCTAACTCTTTATCAATTCTGACCTTCTTGGGTTCTACTCTCGTGGTTAGGTCGTCTACTATAGGGACATCTATTTATAGTTAAGGGAAGGGACCCCATGTTGTTATTGATCCAGCGTGGTCAAGGGGATTGGGGTATGAAGTCTCCCCAATCAAAACAAGAAGTGCTCGTAGGAAGGCAGGGTCTACCAACACCATTCCACTTACTATTACTAATACTACTACCGATCTTGGGGCACTTAGAGGATTAAAATACCTGGCAAGGGCTAAATCATGATCTTAGTTTCCCTCAATATCAGAGGGGTAGGAGGACCCCTGAAACAAGCTTCCCTTCATAGACTGTTGACAAAAAATTCTCCTAATATTATCTTCTTACAAGAAACTACGGTGACTGTGGATAAGGCAAGGTTTTTTATGAATAAGCTCCAACCTGATTGGATGATATGTGTTGTTAGTGCTATGGGGACATCTGGTGGATTAATTACTTCTTGGGATCCAAAATAATTTTCTCTAGATCCCTTTCTAAGTACTGGTGGTATTCTTTTGTCGGGATACTCCCTAATGGACAATAGAAAGCTATCGCTTCTAAATGTTTATGGACCCTGTCAGCACCAAAAACATTTCTGGGTTTTGGTGGATTATACAGATATATTAGCTCAAAAGGATCTCATTATAGCTAGATATTTGAATTTTACTACCTCTTATGTGGAGGTTTGGGGGCATTCAACGTTACAAGACTCTTTGGCGGGTTTTTTCAAATCGTTTTTTTTTTTTAACTCTTTAGTGGATGTTGATCCTACAAAGATTGTGCCTACATGGAGGAACGACCAATCAAGGGATGTCAGTATTGAAAAAAGGATCGACATGATTTATGTAGTTGAGGATCCCATTGCTTCAACTCAGAGGTATAGGACTTAGGTTCAATTTCCTTTCTTGTCTGACTATGCTCTGATTTTCCTTGAGTTTGGTGTGGGGATGTCGACGATTGCTTATCCATTCAAACTAAACCCTATTTGGATTGGAGAGGAGTCTTTTGTGGAGATGGTAAAGGATGTCTGGAACGATCCATGTCTTCATCATATTACAGGTGCACAATGAAGACTGGTGGGGAAACTCACTTCTTTAAAAATGTGAGTCAAACAATGGGCTAAGGAGAAGCATCTTTAGGATATATTGGACCTGAACAAGATTGAAGAGACTCTCGAAAGAAATTATGAACTGATGATTCAAGGAAACTGTACAAAAAACATTGGTCAAACAGTGTTCAAACTTGAAGCAGAGAGAAAGAAGTTATTGCTGGTAGAGGAAGAACAATGGCGACAAAAAAAGTAGAGCTGTATGGATTAAAAGTGGTGATAAGAACACTAAGTTCTTTCATCGTTTTGCTAGCTATAGGCAAAACCAAAAATTTATCTGGGAGATTAATGATGCAACAGGGGGCATACATATGGGGCAACAAGCCATCAAGATTCAAGCATTAAATTTTTTTAAAACTCTCTTTAGTGATACTAGCCATAACTATATTGTATATCAAATCAACTCTGTCAGGTTGTTCCCTAGTTTTGTGTAGGGGGATGAATTACTCTTGTTGGAAAAGGTTGTTACAAAGGATGAAATTTATGAGATTCTAAGGGGATTTGCTAAGGACAAAAGTCCTGGTCCAGATGGATGGACTATGGAGTTCTTATTATCCTTCTTCAAGTTGGTTGGACATGATTTATTAGATATGGTTGAAGAAACTAGAATTAGAGGGGAGGTTATTAGTTCGATTAACTCAAATTTTCTGGCCTTGATTCCCAAAGTGAATAATCCCTCATCCTTCAATGATTTTGGCCAATAGCTTTATGAAATTTATGCTACAAGATAATTGCAAAAGTGATTGCTAAGAGAATTAGACCAATTCTGTCGAGATCATTATCAAAAGAGCAGCTGGATCTTCTTAAAGGTAGGCAAATTCTTGATGCTATCGGCACTGCCCAAGAGTGTTTACACAGTATTAAAAGTAAAAAACTTCAAGCCATAATTCTGAAACTCGATTTAAAAAAGGCTTATGATTGTACCAATTGGGATTATCTAAGGTTAATTCTTCTTCAGTGTGGATTTGGTATTCCAACTACCAATTGGATTATGGCTTGTGGTTCCTCTACTACTTATTCTATTTTGATTAATGGGGAGGCTTCCAATTTTTTTTAAAGCAACAGAGGACTTAGACAAGGATGCTTGTTGTTGCCTCTTCTTTTCATCATGGTTATGGAAGGTCTTAGTCTTGCTCTTAAAAAAGAAAAAGATGAAGGTACTATCTCCATAATGAAGGTCTCTAGATTGATTAAAGTTCTTCATCTTTTATTTGTTGATGATATTCTAATTATGACTAGAGAGTCCCCAGTGGAGTGGGAGAAATTCAATATATTCTTCAAAATTTCCGTCCTGCATCGGGCCTTGTGATCAATGCTCAGAAGTTTGTCTTTCTACACTCGGGGGTACGTCTGGAAACTCTCAGGTCTATACAAGATATTCTTCTCTTTTATTGTAAAGAACTTGCTTTGGGTTTCAAATATCTGGGGTATGTGTTGAAACCACATAGTTATAAATCAGAGGATTGGCAATGACTAATCGACAAATTCGAGTCCAAGATAACTCATTGGAGTAACAGATGGTTGTCCCTTGGGGGACGATTTGTTTTGATAAAGGCGGTCTTAGAGAGCCAACCTGTCTATTGGATGACCCTTGCTCATATTTTGATTGTTTCTCTTCATAGAATTCGTAAGATGAGCATCTCTTTCCTCTGGTCAGGCAACAATTTCAAGCGTAGGTATCATTTAAGCAGCTGACAGTCCATAGCAAGACCCAAAAATTATGGAGGTTGGGGCCTTTGAAATATTTTTCTATTCCATAAAGCATTGGCTACAAACACTTTTTGAAGATCTCTGATGAAACAAGGAATTTGGCAAAGGGTTCTAAAGGACAAATACTTTCTGCATGGATCAGTTCTGACCTGGCTATGATCGAAGGATTCGGTCCATCCTTATGGATCTCAGACGTGGAAAAATCTACAAAACACCTTGTCAATCATTCTTCGGTGGATGGCATGGAATCCGGGCTTAGGACACTCAATTATAGTCGAGAAGGATGTGATTTTAGGCCTGGGACAGGATGCATTTTTGTCTCAGGATTTGGTGAATTGACTAAAACAAAAGGATATCCATCTTTTATATCAAGCGAGTCGGATGATGATTGGGAGCACGACAGGTTCAAGATGGATTAGTTGTAACGAGTTGGGGCTGGAAGAGAATCTAGCAATGGAATGGGATAGCTACAGGCAGAGCTTGATTGAATCCTATATTTCATTAGTTGATAGACATGATGAGTTGATTTGGACTGGGGGTGATATGTATAGCCATATCTCTGTTAAAAATGTTTATGAAGCTTTATCCAATAAAATGTGGAAACACAAACTCAGTGGCTGGAGGAGAAAACTTTGGAAGTGGGAATTCCCTTTGAAGATAAAGCTCTTTGTATGGCTTTTAGCTGAAAACAAGATATTATCTTGGAAAAATTTACAGAAGAGAGGATGGAAGGGGATTATGTAATCTGTGAAAAAATAAAAGAGAATCTACAAAACATTTATTTGTAAACTGCTCCTTCACTCTATCAGTTTGGGAGGAAATTAAAAAGGTTTTAAACCTATCCATTGGATGGAACGACAAATCGGTGATTGAATGTTTCCAAAATTGAGCTTTACAGAACTCTAATATACTTTCCCTCCTAGCCTATATATGCTGGTAAATTTGGATAGACATGAATAAGTCCATCTTTGAATAAACGTCGCCTTCAATGCAAATAATCGTCTATCTAGCCCAAGGAGCTATGGGCGTATCAAAGAATTTTCATAAAAATCGTATTCCAAGGTATACTGCCACATCTCTTCCTGTAGATAAAACTCTTGCTTGGTTTGATGGTGCTTCTCAGAAAAATGGGCTTCTTAGTGGCACTGGTGGCGTCATAAATATTGATGACCATAGAGAATATAGATGGATACTAAACTGCGGAAAAGGAACAAATTTCAGAGTTGAACTTATGGGATCTTGGGCTACAATAACTCTTGCAGCTAGAATCACAGTTTCTGATTTACATGTTTTGGGGGACTCTAAGATAGTCATCGATTGGCTCAATCGAAAAGGTGTGCTAATGGTGGAAAATGTTGATGGATGGAAGGATAGAATAGATGAACTCTGCTCGCTTTTCAGATCTATCAGCTTTGCGCACATATATAGGGAAGAGAACAAACAAGCTGATTGCCTTTCAAAAAAGGCTCTTTTCAGTAGCTGAGGGAGAATTGTCTATAATCTTTGGGCTGATGGCCATGAGGGTCCTACCCTTTTCATAAATTTGTAGTATTTTTTCCAAGGTCTCTCTATGTCATTGTATCTCTTTGGGGTCAAGCCTTAGTATTTGTCTGTTTTCTCCTCTGGGATAGAGGATCCTAGATCAGCTAGTAGTCTTTTTGTCGCCTGGAAGAAGTTTAAGGTTCTAGTCAATTTTTTGGTCTTTTGATCTAGTCTATATGGATATTTTTCTATGTACTGGACTGTCCATATGGGACGTTATCTTGTTAGTGAAGAACTATTTTTTTTAAAAGATTATATTAGTATCAATATAATGTGGAATTTTCATTGGAAAAAAAAGCATTCCATTTTTTAAATTTATTTTAAATTGATTTGCAATAAGTTGATTGAATAAATGTTAAAACCATTTTTCTATGGTGTCCTAATGGTGTACTCACTTGAAATTCATTTTTTTTATTTTTTGTGATGCATCAATTCTATGTGATATATCTTTTAATTAAACATTTTTTTGTACTTTAATCCTTTTAAGAATCACATATTTTTGTGTTTGTCCGAGACGAACAAAATTCGTTCACACATAAATTAATTAAAATATATGGAATATAAAGTAATCCATTTAAGATGAAATAATAATATATTGAATAAATGTATAAAAATGAATGATATGATTACAAATGAGAAATGATGGTTGTATATATACCCACACATGAGTGCCCTTTCATAAGAGACATGACCTTTCATAATATATTTCTCTTCAAGTAAGTTAATTATTATTTATTCGTTATTATTTATATTTATATATTGTATATATATTTATGTTTGTTACATTGCCTTCCCCTTTAGAAATGATTTGTCCTCAAAGCATATTTATCGAGAGGCTTACATCTTTGTTATAACTTGCAATGTCTTTACATGATTCTTTGTTTTTGGCATTGTCAATATTGATGATATAAGACGATATGAATGACGAAAAGTTGATCAAAACTGTCGAATTGTGAAAGGATCAAACCATCCTAATTCAATATTTTGTGGAATGTTGCACTTCCATGATGAATGGTTATCACAGGACTTAATTGCATTGGTATCGATATTTTTCGGACAATAAGTTAGTCATTCCCGACTTGAGTGATATTGATACTTTGACTGTTTAAGATATCTAATTTTATGATTTTGATGTCAATAAGGATTTCTTGTAGCATGATTTTCCCTTATTATACTTGTAGCGTTTTCCTGATTTTCTTTCAGAGTTTTCTTTTCTTCATGCATTGATCTTGCCCTGTTAATGGATGATTTTTTTGTTTGATTTGTAAATAAGTATCTATATATTACCTTTCAGAATTTGTAGTTACAGTCAGTACAGTTATGGCTTCCATGACAAAAAAAAATACTATGGCTCTGAACTGCCCAGTAGGGAAACCAGTACATGCCTCTCGGATTGTGAAGTCTTTTGACAAAGAAAAAGACTAAAAGAGAAATACTAGTCTACATAAACAAGATAATGTTGTGCATGGCCCAAATATAACAGTTGCTAAACATGACACAACTAAAATCTCTTCAAAACCTGAAAACAAGACTAGCTTGGAGGCCCAAGAGGCTAAGTTGTGTCCCACAGAGGAATCACTCTTGTCCCTCCCATCATGTCTGCAACAACATCCATTGGTCCAACTTCTAGAGTGAACAAAGTGTTTAAGAGGGTGTCCATACTATCTCCGTGGTGGTCAATCAGGTCCAACTTGAACCGAATGTCTGCCAGGTCGTGTTGGAGCTCGAAGACTAAGTTGTGAAGAATCAACACAGTGTCCAAAAGCCTCGAACATTCCTCACAAGGAGGGCTAGATGCATGAGGAGTCAATTGAGGTTGAGGAGGTGGCACAGGCGGGTGAGAAGGCGGAGTTGACGAGGATGGGTCATTAGGAATTGGCCCCAGAGCAAACCCAAGAGAATTTCCCTTAAGGTTGAACCACTCAACCAGACACGACCAGGGTGAGTGCCAAGGTGGAAGGGTTGTGGGACCTGTAGAGTAAAGAAAAGATGATGAGCTAGCAAAATCTCTAGAATGTTGCCTCATATCCATGTTTCTATTTTCCATCATGTCGTAGGTATTGTTCCATGCAATGCCTCTTTTCGAACAACCACGTTGGTGCAACATGCCGAGAAGGAAGACAAACCAAAGTTGAGCGGAGGTGGAGTGCCAATACTGCGGAGAAGGAAAATTCATATAAAAACCATTGTCCAAACCAATGAGCCAGATGCCCAACTACTCATGTTTGTCGAATATAACCTTGGTGGCCTATGTCAAGTTTGTCATGCAGGGAAGTGACATAATACAACTATTGTCTGAATCCATTAACATCGAGGTGAAATGAGGAGAGCGGCTTGAGAACCTGTAGTACCATCTGCAACCGAATCACGCGAGGTTGAGTTAAATGAGGCAGGGAGTTGCCTTAATGTGTGAGACATGGAAGTCTCGTGCTGCTCCTCACCACCTAACTCATGTGCAGATGATACCCCATCCAAGGGTTAATGGATGAATTTTGATTAGTAATTACAACCATAGATTCTATGGTTTGTACTCCAACATCTGACATTGTCTTGACTTCGACTGGACTTGTATTCGTTCCTTTCTCTGCAGCTTGGATTTTTACAGCGGACGATTTCTTGATTTCGATGGGATTAGTCATTATTCTTATCAATAAGTGATTTCTTGTTGGTAAGTTGCTTTAGTGTTTCTTGGTGCGACTTATTCTCACCTTTTAACCTCTTAATCTGGGTGATCAAGTTATGATTGTGATTCTTAAGGCGAGAATTTTCTTTATTTTTATCGGTGATAATTTTGTCCATTTCCTTTTGCATATTTTGCATTGATTCTTGATTTTCTTGAAGTATTAATTTTGAGATATCTTTGAAGTCTTCTGGTGTTATTGAATTTGGTTATGATGTAGTGTCTTGTAAAGTTATCATTTTATTCTTATAGAAGAATGTCGAAAACTTCTTCTTCATGTTTAAGATAAAAGACCCTAGTATTTTCATCCAGGGTAAACCTAGAAGTATGTCACCCTCATCGCTCCATAAAGATCCAACAACGAATTGCAATAGAACTGTATAATCTCCAATATTAAGTTGTAAATTGGTTATGTCATATTGATTATCATTCTAGAAGTCTAGTTTTTCAATTATATTTGACTCGGGAACCACTAACTAGTTAGCAAATTCAATACTAATATGATTATTACATCCAGTGGGTGCAATAGAAATAGTGAGATATTTCCCTCCAAGTGTCCCTTTGACTCTAAGTAGCACTCAAGCAAGGTTTCCTGAAGTTATAAGGAATCTTCATTTTTCCTCCTTATTGGACTCCATTTTGCTTTCATCAATAATTTTGCGATAATTGATGCTTTGATCATGAAGCTTATATACACCTTTGATAATTAAAATGGATGTACCATGAGTGAAATTCACACTTTTTTCGATAAATAAATGATACCCTTATTTGAAAAACACTTCATTTATAACCATTTTAATTCCTTATAACTTTTGTGTTTGATGAAAAATACGTTAATATTGGCTTCACAAATTTTGAAATACTCCTCTGAAATTGGGCCTTTATACTTTTAATAAAAATTCCTCTATAATATTTCTTCTTTTTCTTTTAACAATAAATATAAATTTACCTTTATTTTTATTTTTTTAATCTTTGTACATATTATCTTCGAAAAATACTTTTTTTAAATACTCCCTTAAAAAATTCTATTAATAACCTTCGTAAATTTATTTGTATATTTCAATCCTCTTTCTTTCAATTGAAGGGACTTGAACTTCACCTTCTAATTTTACGTAAAGTCCCTTTGGTTGGTTGGTATATATATATATATATATTTCAACATATAATCCTGTAATTGTGATGTGATTAGATTATCGATCACTAACTAATCTAGGAAACTTCAAATGGTTTTTAAATTTTATAATTAGATTTTTAACCCCAAATGACGCCTTCCCCAAATATTGTGACATTACTTTGTCTTGATCGCCAAGTGTTCTTCACATCTAGGTGTGGCACTTACTTGGTAATTTATGATGTCGAGTCGATACACTTTGAAGATGCGACTCTCCACGAAAAATGTTTATAATATCGCTAAAGTCCTCAATCCTTGATGAACTTTGTAGGGCATCACCAAACTAAATATTCACGACTTTACCATTGACATCACTCGTATGAAGATCAAACAATGACTTTTTTTTCTTGATGGGAAATTTGTATCTGTCACCGTAGGTCATCCCAACTCTTAATTGAGTAGGTTAATTCTAGAGCAATATTCCCTCCCGAGTTCTGTATTTTAGGAAAAAAAATGGACCTGAATCTAGTCAAATTTTTAGGGGTAGTCCGAGTTTCGCATGGATCAAAGTCCCATGTATTCCAGAACCTTATCCCAAGGGTTTTTCCCCATTTTAAACCAACCCAGATGCTCACAAAATCAATCAGAGTCTGGATTGGCCAGAAATTTAAAAGCAAGCCACCGAAAAAGTAACTTGGGAGGGAAGATTGCTCCCAGTGTCATCCTCTGCTTGAGTTTGTTGGGAAGTGGTTTTATCCTAGAGAGAGTCCAGCACCAGCTACAGAGCTCTGAGAATTCCTAATCTGGCCTATTTTCGAGACCCTGAGAGGGAGGTGAAGCAGCCGATGGACTGGGTGACAATGAAGGTGTATACTCCCGGGTGGAACATGCATGTGGGGAATGAGAGTCCGTGAGTAGTGGGTGTAAGAAGGCTCCTGGGGAGAATCCTTCCAGTTGCACGGTGCAGTTTTCCTGTAGCCTCAACCTAGTCTAGGATTCCCTTGCCCTGGGTGGAGCTTGGTCCCAGCTCGGGGGTGACCCACTACTAAGCGTGATGAGTAATGTGGTCTAAGGATGGGAGGTTCGTGGAAGGTCTGCACATAGTTGGTGGTGTTACTTCAGTTGAAAATATAAGTATTATTGATGTGCTTAATTTTTATGTTATGCATGTTTGTGATGCTTGAATGTTATCATGTATTCTGTTGTGTATATGAATTGTTGTCTATTACATTTGAATATGTATGGTAGTAGTAACTCCGTGTTATGTGTTTTATTTCGATTACAATGCATGTTAGATATATCTATGTATGTATGTATTTCTGCGTGGTAGCATTGCCCGACTTGTTGGTGGTTGGGGATGTTACGAATTGATATCAGAGAAGTAAAATACAACTTCAAGGTTGTGTTGGTAGCATTACCCAGCCCATGATGGTCGGGGATGTTACAAATTGGTATCAGAGCTAAGTAAAGCATCTAAGTAGTGGCATTGCCCAACACTGTTGGTGGCTAGGGATGTTACAAATTGGTATCGGAGCAGTAAAAGACAACTTCAAGGTTGTGTTGGTAGCATTACCCGACCCATGATGGCCGAGGATGTTACAAATTGGTATCAGAGCTAACTAAAGCGTCTGAGTAGTGGCATTGCCCAACACTGTTGGTGGCTGGGGATGTTACAAATTGGTATCAGAGCAGTAAAATAAAACTTCAAGGTTGTGTTGGTAGCATTATGTAATGTCCCTTTCCAAATAGGAGCTCCAGAGAGGAGGCTTAATGGTCTAAGCCACCCCGTTAGACTATAGCCAGGGCCAAAGAGGGGTAAACAGGGTTACTAGAGGTCATTCCAGTCACAGATGTTATATTCAGAAAGTGACATTGAGCTAAAAAGGGTTAAAAACGCTTTTAAGTCATTATGAGCTAAAAATAGAAGTCAACAGTGAATTAGGGTTTCAACAATGATTTAAGGTTTTGGAAGTCAACAGTGAATTAGGGTTTCAACATGATTTAGGGTTTTGGAAAGCTATAAAGGAAGGGTCAGTGACCTAATTCATCATTATGTAGATTATGACTTGTCATTGA
>JZKD02S1673597.1:6537-19584 GCA_000966675.3 Picea glauca | reverse complement strand
AGGTGATGGATGGGAAGATACATGATGACTAATATAGGGTCATTGATGATGTCATATTTTACAAGGATAGAGTCTACTTGGTGCTAGATTCAAGGCTTAAGAAGAAGATCCTCACCGGAGTTCATGATTCACCTATAGCAGGCCATCAGGGGTTTTTCAAAACCTACAGACAGATCAGAGAGAGGTTCTCATGGAAGGGCCTCAAACAAGATGTTATGAGACATGTCAGTGAGTGTGACTTGCTAGAAGAACAAGTCAGAGCATTCTCTTCTAGCAGGGCTACTTCAGCCACTTCCCATTCTAGAGCAGAAATAGGAGAGTATATTTATGGACTTCATCACAGGTCTACCCAAGGTCCAGGGTAAGGACTGTATCTATGTAGTGGTCGACATATTGACCAAGTTTGCTCACTTCTACACCATACCAACATAGTACAACACATCTTATGTAGCCGAGATTTTCTTTAGGGAGGTCTTCAGACTTCATGGGTTGCCGAAGAACATCGTCAGTGATAGGGACAGTCGATTCATAGGGACATTTTGGAGAGAGTTGTTTCGGTTGGTGGGGACAAAGTTGACACCTAGCACCAGCTATCACCCTAACATAGATGGGAAAACCTAGATTTTCAACAAGTGGGTTGAAGGGTATTTGAGGAACTATGTAGGAGGACAATAGAGAACGTGGGTAAAGTGGTTACATTTAGGAGAACATTGCTACAACACCACCTTCCACAAGTCCATTGGTATGACACCCTTCCGAGCATTGTACGGATATGATGCTCCCACTTTCATAGACTTGGTCTTCGGGGAGAGAAGAGCTCCCAAGGCCAAGGATTGGATCATAGAGAGTCAGGAGATTCTCAAGTTGTTGAAAGAGAGCCTGCAGACAACGCAAAACCGATAGAATATAAGTGCGGACATGCACATGATAGAGCGCAGCTTTGAGGTTGGAGATTTGGTTTTCTTGAGACTCCAACCCTACAGACAATCATCTATGAAGAAGAGTGGGGCCGAGAAGCTCAAGCCCAGATTTTATCGTCCTTACAGGATCATGCACTGAGTAGGTGAGGTTTCTTACGAGCTAGAGCTTCTAGAGGGGAGCAAGATTCATAACGTGTTCCACGTGTCTTGCCTAAAAAAGGCAGTGGGACAATTCATTAGCACATCAGAGGAACTTCCCCCGTTGGATGAGGAGGGACAGTTGGAGTTAGTTCCGGAGGAGGTTTTGGAGTTCCAGGAACGGAAACTAAGGAGCAGGGTTATCAGAGAGTGTTTGATCAGATGGAGAGGGATTCCAATAGAGGATGCTACTTGGGAGAGCGAGCAGGTGTTGCAGCACCCTGGACTCGTATTGCTTGAGGACAAGCAATTTCGGGAAGGGAGGACTGTAATGTCCCTTTCCAAATAGGAGCTCCATAGAGGAGGCTTAATGGTCTAAATCGCCCCGTTAGACTATAGCCAGGGCCAAAGAGGGGTAAACAGGGTTAGTAGAGGTCACTCCAGTCACAGGTGTTATATTCGGAAAGAGATATTGAGCTAAAAAGGGTTAAAAGTGATTTTAAGTCATTATGAGATAAAAATAGAAGTCAACTGTGAATTAGGGTTTCAACAATGATTTAGGGTTTTGGAAGTCAAGAGTGAATTAGGTTTTCAACATGATTTAGGGTTTTGGAAAGCTATAAAGGAAGGGTCAGTGACCTAATTGATCATTATGCAGATTATGACTTGTCATTGAGGAGAAGAGGCGCATCTCATGAGAGATAGTTCAATGTATTCCAGGAGGAAGACACCAGTTGGCTGATTTTGGTGTTGAAAGACACACCCTAGTCACCAGGAGGATCATCCAGGTCTTCCATCATTCTTCATTGATTCCGTAGTGCTCCCATATTCTGGGTATTATCTTTTAGTTGCTTATTTGTATTCCGGCTAAGATCCTTTTTGTCTTTTGATCTAGCCGAGTATTGTCAGTTTATTCAGCGACATTCGACCATTTTGTAATCCACAGAGATATCATAATACAAACTTTGCAGTCCTTTGTCACATTTATTATTTGTATGATCATTTATATGCTGTAAACCTTTGATCCTGCACACACATTAACAACGTTTCCTAGACTACCCAAGTCAGGAACATTACACATTACCCAGCCCGTGATGGCTCGTGGTGTCCCTTTTTCAGAAATAGTCCTCAAGGACAACAATCATTTAGATAACCAAGAATGGCTGGCGTAGGGGAACAAAGGCCAAGGAAGATGCCCATTCAGTGTTGGGGTTGTCAAGGAAACCACAAGTACAAAGACTGTCCCCACAAAAATGGCAAAGTGAGAGATGTCCATAATTTTCAGTAAGATGAAACAATGGAGGACATGGGAAGTAGAGTACCCAGGATCTACGTAGCCCTGGACAACAAGAAAGCAGAATATCAGTCGTACATGATTGAAGTTGAAGGTATGATCAATAACCACGCCTTTACTATTTTAATAAAATTAGGAGCTAGTCATAGTTATGTAGATCTTAGAATGGTGGAAAGGTTTCATTTACCAAGAAGAAAGCATGAGAAATATTGGTTGGTGTAGCTGGTTACAGGAGCCAAGAGGAAAGTTGTTGAGTCGGTTAAATCATGTCCAATGGACATGAATGGACTAAGTACTAAGGTAGAACTGAATATCTTGCCTTTAGGTTCTTATGATTGCCTAATTGGTATGGAACGGTTGGACCAACACCACACCATATTATATTGTCATAACAAGCCATTCACTTGCCTGGATGAGGAAGGAAACCTAAGGAAAGTGCAGGGAGTTCCCAGGGCAGTCACTGTCAAAGAAATCTCAACAATGCAGCTGAATAAGTGCTATAGGAAAGACTATCAATTATTTGCAGCCCACTTGGAGGAAGCACCTGAGGATAAGGTGTCAAAGATCGAAGATCATGCTGTGCTAAAAGAGTTTGAAGATGTATTCCAAGAGGTGCCTGGACTACCCCCGAAGAGAGATATTGACTTCTCTATAAACTTGATGCCTGGAGTAGCTCTAGTGTCGAAAGCTCCTTACAGAATGAGTACGCCAGAGCTGAAAGAACTACAGTTGCAGCTTGAAGATCTTCTGAAGAAGGGGTATACATGCCCAAGTGTGTCACTTTGGGGTGCCCCGATCCTATTCATGAAAAAGAAGGATGGGATGTTGAGAATGTGCATTGATTTCAGACAATTAAACCAAGTGAGTGTCAAGAACAAGTATCCTCTGTCGCGGATCGATGATCTCTTTGACTAGTTGAAGGATGCTAAGATATTTTTGAAAATAGATCTTAGATCAGGATATCACCAGGTAAGAATAAAGGATGAATACATCGGCAATACCTCCTTTAGAACAAGGTATGATCACTATAAATTCACAGTGGTGCCATTTGGGTTGTCGAATGCACCCATTGTTTTTATGTGTTTAATGAATGGTGTATTCATGGACTACCTGGACAAGTTTGTCATAGTCTTTTTGGATGACATCCTAGTGTATTCCAAATCGGAGGAAGAGAATGAGAAACATCTGATGATGGTGTTGCGAGTGTTAAGAGAGAACCAACTATATGTTAAATTAAGCAAGTGCTCATCTTATCAAAAGCAGATCCATTACTTGGGACATATCATTTCAAAGGATGGGATAGTTGTGGATCCTGAGTATATAGAAGCCATTAGAGAATGGAAAGTGTCGAAGAATGTAATAGAAGTTAGATCCTTTATGGGTCTAGCTGGCTATTACAGAAGTTTCATTGCAGGGTTCTCAAAGATAGCTTACCCTATCACTTCCTTGCAAAGGAAGGAGAAGAAATTTCAATGGACGAAAGATTGTGAGAAAAGATTCCAGGGACTGAAGTAGTTGTTAACCAGTGCTCCAATCCTGAGGATTGCAGATCCAAATGAAGACTTTGTAGTGTGTACAAATGCATGCAAAGAAGGAATGGGAAGGAATGGGAGGATTCCTTAGTCAAAATGGGTTCGTAATTTGTTATGAATCCAGAAAGTTGAAAGAGCACGAAAAGAACTATGCCACTCATGATTTGGAGTTGGCAGATATCGTTCACGCTCTGAAGAAATGGAGGAATTACCTCATGGGGAATAGGTTCGAACTGAGAAAAGACCACAAAGGTCTGAAGTATTTGTTTGATCAACCTACCTTGAATGCTAGTCAGAGTAGGTGGTTGGAGTTTCTTTGTGAATATGACTTTGATATCAAGCATATCAGAGGAAAAGAGAACAAAGTGGTTGATGTACTAAGCAAGAGAGTGCACGAATTGCATGCTACAACCATTAGTATGTACCAAAATGATATTAAAAGAAGAATTTCAAAAGCTGCAAATGCAGATTTGCAGTACAGGGATTTGGTAGCAAAGCTACAACAAGGTAAGATGCCACAGAAAGTGGAGAATTATAAATTGGAAACTGAAAGAACACTTCTGTACAATAATAGAATTTATGTACCTAATGTCCAGAAATTGAAACTTATGATTTTGAAAGAAATCCATAATGTGCCTTATGCTGGGCACCCTAGATATCTGAAAATTGTGGCAGCAATCAAGAGTCATTACTTTTGGCTAGGTATGAAGAAGGAAAGTGGAGAATACATCGCCATATGTATGGAATGCCAGATGGTTAAAGCTGAGCATAGACACCCAACAGGGTTGATACAACCTTTACCCATTCCTGAGTGGAAGTGGGAAGTGGTGACAATGGATTTCATCACAGGATTGCCCAGAACCGACAAGCATCATGATTCAATTATGGTGGTGGTGGACAAGCTTATGAAAGCTTCCCATTTTATTCCACTAAAGACTACTCATAAGGCAACTAAAGTTGTTGATATTTTTAGGAGGGAAATAAAACGATTGCACGGTATTCCCAAGACAATTGTGTCTGTTAGGGACCCAAAATTCATCTCAAAGTTCTGGAAAGGGTTATTCAAGGAGTTCGGAATGAATCCGAACTTCAACACTGCTTATCATCCTAAGTTTGATGGGCAGATAGAGAGGGTGAACCAAGTGATAGAAGATATGTTAAGGATGTATTTGATGGACAAACCATATAAATGGGAAGACTACCTACACTTGGTAGAATTCACCTACAACAATGGGTATCAAGCATCATTGAAGATGAGCCCATTTGAAGCACTTTATGGCAGAATGTGCAATACTCCAGTAAGCTGGGATAATCCAACTGATAGAGAATTAGTTGGGCAGAGTTGCTCAAGGAAATGGAAGAGAAAATGCTAAAAAATAAGCAGAATTTAAAGGTTGTCCAAGACAGGCAGAAGAGTTATGTTGATAAGAACAGAACCCACCAAGAGTTTAAAGTGGGTGATCATGTTTTCTTGAAAGTGAAAGCCAATAGAAGTTCCCTGAGGCTGGGAAACTGTTCAAAGTTGACAGCTAGATTTTGTGGACCATTTGAAATCCTAGAAAGGATTGGACCAGTTGCATATATGATTGCATTTCCTGCATCCATGACTGTACATAATGTGTTTCATATTTAATTACTTAAGAAATATATACCTGATGCTAATCATGTAATCGATTGAAATGTGATTCATGTGAAGCAAGAAGGCGTCTTGCAAGTGAATCATGTGTGCATATTGTACCGGAAGAGAAAACAGATCTGGAATCAAGCCATAGGGCTTGTAAGGGTCCAGTGGACCTGGTATGGTCCTGAGGATGCAACATGGGATAATTAAGATTCTATGCGAGCAGAGTACCCGCATATTTTTGAAGATTTTGGAAATCTTGTCGATGTTTTGTAAAGAGTTTCACCGAGGACAATGCAAAAATAAGGGGAGTGGATTGTAATACCCCAAGGCCAAGCCCCTGCTAAATTGTAATTTTGTTTATAGGTTGGTGAGCTGAGTGGTTATAAGCTGAGAGACTTATGTGTTTATTAGGCCGGTGAGCCAGATGCCAAGGCCAATGAGCCTAACTTTGTATATGTAAATATGTAGATCATTAATAAAAATATAAACATCGATGCGTGCAGATCGACAATGAAGAAAGAGTGATGGGGGACTAAGCTTCCACAAGGTGGGTAAGGGAAAGGGGGTTGAATGGTTGGAAAGAGGGGCTAAGCTTAGGGGCTTAAGTCCTTGAGAATAATAATTTATTATTATTCCAAAGCTGTTTAAAAGACATGTTTTTATCCTAAGTCCTGGGAGAGGCAACGTGTGAAAAAGGAAACGCATGCAACTCCAGGAAGACAAGTGTCAACATGGGCACATGCAGTTAAAGCTGCAGAAGTTAGCCATGTTGGGGGTTCGCTCCTGCATTCTGTCATCCTCCACCTGAGTTTGTTGGGAAGTGGTTTTCTCCCAGAGAGAGTCCAACACCAGCTATGGAGCTCTAAGAATTCCTGACCCAACCTATTGCCGAGACCCTGAGAGGGAGGTGAAGTAGTCGATGGACTAGGTGACAATGAAGTTGTATACTCCCGGGTGGAACATGCATGTGGGGAATGAGAGTCCGTGAGTAGTGGGCATAAGAAGGATACTGGGGAGAATCCTTCCGGTTGCACTGTGTGGTTTTTTTGCAACCTCAACCTAGTCTAGGATTCCCTTGCCTTAGGTGGAGCTTGGTCCCATCTCGGGGGTGACCCACTGTTGAGCATGATGAACATCATGGTCTAAGGCTGGGAGGTTCGTGGAAGGTATGCACGTAGTTGGTGGTGTTACTCCAATTGAAAAGATAAGTATTATTAATGTGCTTAATTTTTATCTTATGCATGTCTGTGATGCTTGAATGTTATAATGTATTCTGTTGCGTATATGAATTACTGTCTATTACATTTGAATATATATGGTAGCATTAACTCTGTGTTATGTGTTTTATTTCGATTAAAATGCATGTTAGATATATCTATGTATGCATGTATTTCCGCATGGTAGCATTTCCGGACCTATTGGTGGCTGGGGATGTTACACCCGAGTTAGCCCACTCCGCTCCTAATTTGTTTAGTCTACCAACACGATTCTCTTAGAAAGGNATAAATTATGGTTCTATCTGTCATGTAATAGCATCAAAATAGAGGCGTTCGACCCTTAATATTATGGGTTACTCCCACTAGAATTGCATTTATGACTACTAAGAGCTATCAATTTTTTTCTTCTTTACACAAGAGTACAAACAAAGTCTATTGGATGTAGCTTGGGTGGGAGTTACCCTCCCCACCCAGGTTCAATTCATTGTAAGTGACATGTGATACCCTTAAATGGGTCTATATATGATGCTCTTGTTGTTGAGCTCCCAATATTCAAAAAATGTTCGGCCTCCCCATGTTCTCATGGATTTCGGGGGGGTGTTTCCATGGATGTAGTGAGTACCAGTCTTCGATGTCGTGAACCACATGTAAAAAAAAAAAAGGCAAACAAATGCTACTTGATATAACAATGTAAACTCTCATCACTATATTTGATGTTCAACAATGAAGTCTTCTTTCACACTTTTATATTTTTGGAATGGAATTTTCCTAAATTGCAACGAATTCTTTCTTTCTTTTTTTTAATGGAAAAATGATCTAGCATGGTCAAGGACCTGAGTTTCCAAGAACTTTGAAAATTTGAGTGGCCAAAGGCCTGCAGTGATGTTGCCAAGGGAAACAAAATTTTGACCATGGGTCTAGTAACCAAAGGATATGATCAAAATTTCTTTGATACCAAATGATACAAACAATGTCCGTTCACACATAAATTAACCAAAATATATGGAAATCCATTTAGGATGAAATACTAATATATTGAGTAAATGTATAAGACTGAATGAAATGATTACAAATGAGAAATGAGGGTTGTATATATACTCATTCAAGGGTGTCCTTTCATAAGAGAGATGACCTTTCATAAGAAGTGTCTCTTCATTAGTAATTAATTGTTAATTATTAGTTATTCATTATTATTTGTATTTATATATTTTTGTATTTCTTATAATGCCACATTAATTCTATTTGATATCATTTAAGCATTTTCTTGCACTCTAATCCATGCAAAATCCAGTAAGGATTTTTCAATATATTTTAGATGCGGATGAGGTGGCCTTGATTGTCTCTTTGACTATATGAAATGAACCTAATAAAAAAATGAATTCGATAGAATTAAAATACTTGAAGTTCATTTTTGAATTAGTTTGTAGTATCTACTATTAAGTCACATTGGTTCCTGTTTTGCAACATCTCTTTTACTAAGCCTTTTGCTTAAGGAATTTTTGCATATATATTAGGTGGGGATAAGGTGGATATGTGGCCTAATCATTAAAGTAAAGTTGATTGAATAAATGTTCAAACAATTTCTTTTGTAATCTCGGACTATTACCTCATTTGATATTCACTTTGAATTATCTTGTAGTATCTAATCATAATAAGCAATATTGACCCCTACTTTCTACATCTTTGTCGGTTATACTCTAATCCTTATAAAATTCATTAATGGTTTTTGTTACGTCGAGAAGCATTATACTCTCCACCTTTCCCATGGATGGACGTTAATTGATAGATTCTCGAAGAACAATGCCAAGTGTACAACACACTAGGAATGATTCTTTGTCATCATTGTTTAATCATCATTGTAGTGGTTTAATCATCGTTGTAGTGATTTAAGATAAGATTAAATAATATTAAACAACAATCTTCTGTGAACTGTTAGTCAGTTGCATTGTTAACTATTTTTCATGGATTTTGGGAGAACATCACCAAGTGTACTCTTGCAATGTTAGTCAGTTGCATTGTTAACTATTTTTCATGGATTTTGGGAGAACATCACCAAGTGTACTCTTGCAATGTTAACTAATTGCCATTGCTCGCACCGAGTCCATTGTTCCTACATTGTTAACTAATCTCTATCGCCTCGACTGCTAATTAGTTAAGAATCTATTGTGCAACATTAATGTGCTTTCAATATACATAACCACAATGCATCTCGCTTCTTTGTCCGGTCAATGTGCTTGGCATCGGATCAACTATGAGATCATTCACATAAGTCTCTCATTTGTACCTCAAGACGCTTGGTATCAACTCGACTATGAGATCATTTGCATAAGTCTCTCTTGGTATGTTTTATAGTCAACATATTAAATGTTCTTACCATTTACATATGTTCTATAGTCAACATATTAAATGTTGTCCATGAATGAATATAGGCTTGATTTTTAGATTTATGACATTGATTTTAATGCCAAGATTGAAATAAAGGGTTTCATACTTCTTGTCTCTAGTCTCTATTACAAGGTTGATGCCTCCATCAAAAGAGACCAAAAATTACAAACTAGGTGGAATGAAATTGTAAACATTGGACATAGAGATCTTAAGGATGATCTAAGTAGATCGTAAAAAATGGAGAAAAAGGAGGAAGTTCTTGAAGTAGTTACCACTATCATGTAACTTGCATCCACCCACCATGTAGTCATCAAATTTTGACCTCTGTTAGGGAATGCCCAATCTTCCCACCATGAGCAGAAACCTTAGTCTAGAGAAAGGTTCTAAATAATATTATGAAACACTAAGTGATAGTTCTAAATAATACTATGAAACACTAAGTGATATAGAGGCATATGTCTTTAAAACTATGTCAACTTCGAGTAAACCCCCCCCCCCCCATGTAATGTTGGTTGTTTTGGAGAACTTGACACATCATGGTAAGAAGGGTGGCCTCGTTTATATTGGTGTTTCTAAAAGAATTTCCAGGTAATACACCTAATGCTACTTTTTGTATGGTCATAAGTTAGTATATTCAAAGCCTCTCCTTATCGTAGTGCAAATGGAAATGGGAATGTAAGATTTCAAGGAATGTGTGCAATTTCTTTGCAAGTTTCCTCACAAGTCGATCCTTCTCAATTAAACGTCTCTCATAGAAAGTAAGTTGAATCTCATTATATGTCAGTGACTAAATATATTACACAATTAGCTTAAGATTGGCTATGTAGATGTTCTACTTTAACCCTCTAGAGTTTATAAGATTGGATGCATAAGCTTACAATGACTTCATGTGCAAGGATAAAATGACATTACCGAGGAAAGTTCATTAAATAGTATCAAAGTTCATTAAATTGATGGTTATACACGCATGAAGGGTGTAACACAAGGGAAAACTTTGTTGAATTTTTTTACCAAAACTTTTTAACCCCATTAAATGATAATTACAAAACTTTTAATAACTATATTCAAATTAAATTTGTTACCTAAAATTAATATATCTATTAAAATTGTAAAAAAAATTAAAAAACATATAAATATAAAATATATTAAAATTTAGTAAATATAAATAAAAATGTGAAAATATAAAAACATTGAAGAGTTAAAAAAAGAAAAATTAAAAAAATATAAATATAAAACATATTAAAATTTAGTAAATATAAATAAAAATGTGAAAATATAAAAACATTGAAGAGTTAAAAAAAGAGATTTATAAATACTGATTATGCAAAATTGGTTGAGATAACAATTATTAATAAATCATTTTAAAAGCAATTTAATGTTAAGTGGCAATGTCTCGTAACAATTTATTCATCCTTTAGTCTTTACAATGTCTTGTAAATGTAAGATTAGTTTTCATCTTTAAAATTGATTTAAATATTATATGTTTTATTTTTATTAATTTTTTTTAAATACTAATATTTAATTTTGCTTTACAATATGAAGAAAGTCTATTTAATAAAATAAGGTGATTTGAAAAACTACATATAAAAATATGTTCGAACTATATGCAATGTATATTTAGTAACTAGGATTTAAAAAATGGATTATAGAGTTTATATGCAATTACAATATATACTTCATTTTTTCTTTGTGTCAATTCAGATTTCTTTTCCAAAATGTTAATGTTAGTATCTAATTGTTGTTAAAAAGTTGAATATTTATCATGATGTTTTACAATTTATAAGATATATTATATTCTATAATGTTTGCACTAATTCATATTTCTTTTACAAAATGTTAATGTTAGTGATGCTAATGTCAGTATCTAGTTGTTGTTAAAAAGTTGAATATTTATCATGATGCTTTACAAATTAGAAGATATAAATTATATTTTATAATTTTTGCAAATTTAAAATTTTTACACTCAACTTAAAAACTTAAAAAGGAATGAAATAAAGTTATGTTACATTTTTACATTTTAAGTCCAATACAATATTTTAAGAGGTTTTATATTATATCGTAGCAATAAAATATTAACAAATGATAGTTAAGTAATTTATATAACAATATTTATATAAATATGTGATAAATTATGATAATATATACTATGTAGATTGTGTCACACAAACACAAAATGTCGCTCTGTGACATTAAAAAATGAACAAACAAGACTTATTATTAACTCAATATTATTAATTTGACAATACCTTTATAACTTTCATAAATAATATTCATCCACCATATGTTGATGTTTTTCATATATTAAGATTTAGATTTCACATTTGATATTTTATAATTAAACACATAAAAATTAGTATTAATATGACTTTTTATTGTAAATATTTTAATACCATGAATATGCACATATACTTTATATTAATATATGACATTCAAACATTATATAAACATTGTTAAACGAAAAAAAATAACAAAAGATTGACATTCTAACATTTCAAACACAATACTTTAATAAGCCTTATATTGCATTGTGATGTTCCAAAAACAACAAAAAAGGGTAAGTAGAAAATGTTTTTTTATGTTCACTTTCATTTACCTATGGACTTAAAAGTAGGAAATGTTATCTATTCCCAAGTTAAATGGAAAGTAGTTTAAGAGATGTTCACCTTGTCATTCTAAAAAACCAATACAAAAGAGTGTTAGTTAACCTATGTCAAACACATTTAATGTGTATGAAGATATGGTAATATGTTTATAAATGTGTAATCAAATATGACAATGTGTATCGTAGATGATTATGTTGCACAAAATAATTATGTTGCATTGTGATGTTCAAGGAAAAAAGAGGGTCTTTTTGCATTATGACACTTAAGTAGGAATAAAAGAGGGTTATGTCACATTATAACATTTTAAACATGATACTTTAAGAGGTCTTATGTCACATTGAAAGGTTAAAAAATGAACAAAAGAGGGACATTATGAAATTTCAAACACAATACTTGAAAAGGTCTTATGTCACATTGCGATGTTCAAAAATGAATAAAAGAGGGCTAGTAGGAAAGATTCAATTTAATTTACTTGTGAGCTTTAAATTAGGAAAATATCACCTATTCCCAAGTTACACGGGAAATAGTTCAAGAAATTATGTTCTCATGTCATTCTATAAGACCAATACAAAAGAGCGTTAATAAACCTATGCCATGAACATTTAATGTGTATGAAGGTATGGTAATATGTTTATAAATATGTAATCAAATATAACAATGTATATGATAGATGATTATGTTGCACAAAAAAGTTATGTCACATTGTGATGTTCAAGAGTTAAAAAGGGTTATCTTGCATGATCACATTTGAGCATGAATAAAAGAGGGTTATGTAACATTCAAACATTTTAAACACAATGCTTTAAGAGGTCTTATGTCACATCATGACATTAAAAAATAAACAAAAGAGGGACATTTTGACATTTCAAACACAATACTTTAAAAAGTCTTATGTTGCATTGCAGTGTTAAAAATGAACCAAAAAAAAGGGCTAGTAGGAAATGTTTTTTAGGTTCATTTTCATTTACACATGGGATTTAAAGTAGGAAATGTCACCCATTCCCAAGTTACACTAAAAATAGTTTAAGAAATGTTCTCCATGTCATTCTTCAAAACCAATACAAAAGAGAGTTAGTTAACCTATGTCAAACACATTTAATGTGTGTTAAGATATGATAATATGTTTATAAATATGTAATCAAATATGAAAATGCATATGATAAATGATTATGCTGCATAAAAAAATTATGACATTCAAGGGTAAAAGAGGGTTACCTTGCATTATGATGTTCAAGAAGTAATAATAAAGTGATGCAAAAATGATTTTCTAAATGAAAACCATGTAATATCATTTGTTATTACCATATATTTATATTAAGAAAAGTGAACTTTTG
>JZKD02S1673595.1:857793-871883 GCA_000966675.3 Picea glauca | reverse complement strand
GATAGTGATATGCTAAGTTTATTAACACATAATTAATATCCATTAAAAATTTGAAAAAATTAAACTCACTCTTAAAATTTGAACTTATACTCATTAATTTTATTAAATATTAATTGTTTTCCATAGTATTTTGGATAATATCAAATAAAATATATATTTTTATTTTTTATAAACTTTCATAACGATATAATTAATATCCACTAAAAATTATATTTTATTTTTTATAAACTTCCATAACGATATAATTAATATCCACTAAAAATTAAAAATTTGAAAAAATTAAACTCACTCTTAAAATTTGAACTTATAATCATTAATTTTATTAAATACTAATTTTTTTCCATAGTATTTTGGATAATATCAAATAAAATATATATTTTTATTTTTTATAAACTTCCATAACGATGATGTGCTGTACCATATTATAAACTTCCATGATGATGGCGTATATATTTTATATTTTATAAACTTCCATAATGATGATGTGTTGTACCATATTTTTATTTTTTATAAACTTCCATGATGACGACGTGTTGTACCATATTTTTATGAATTGGTTTCGTTCTAGGAAATTTCTTGCAAAGTTTACATTAAATCATTTGTTTTAATGATCCATAAGGATTTGATATCTATGTAAGTTTATTTGTTTTAATAATCCATAAGGATTTGATATTTATGTAAGTTTATTAAAATAATTTTAAAATATAGCTGCTTTTTCAAGTTTATTATGGGGGTTGGAATTTAACGATGAATGAGAGTAATAATTAAAAAATAACACATATAAATATGAATGTTAGGTTAAGTTATTGAAACATTTTACCTTTTATATTTGGATAAATGTTAAGCTAAGTTAGTGAAACATTTTACCTTTTATATTTGGATAAGAATCTTTAACGAAAAGAATTGTGAACCATGATGTATTAATAATGAAAGTAATAATTAAAGAATAACACATGTAAATATGAATGTTATGAAGGTTAGGCTAAGTTATTGAAACATTTTACCGTTTATATTTGGATAAGAATCTTTAACAAAAAGAATTATGAACCATGATGTATTAAATTATTATTAGGTTTTTTCCTAAGGGAAGAAGTCAAGTAATTTTATTAAGTATAACAAAATTACAATAACAAATACAATGTGGCCATATATAGAGTTAGCAGTTTTCATCAAAAATCATAAGTCGTATAAAAATCAAGATCAAGAGTTTGGCTTCTATTCTTTTCTTATAACTATCCCTTTCCTAAACAAAAAAATTCATCTTCTATATGAATCTTTAAAAATATACAAATAATTCTCATAAAAAGTCACAAAAATTACAAGTGACTAGATCATTTGTTCATAATTTCATAAACTTAAAAAGGAAAAAAGGTTAAAACCAAGCTTCATGAAGATAATAAGTATATTGTCCTTGATGGGATTCAAGGATCTTGCAGGTTCCTTTGTGCAGCTCCATTCCTTCTTTGGAAAGCTTGTTTGGTTCTGAACTTTTGTCCCTATAGACATGTGTGAAGGAAAGGTGAGTGAAAGTTGTTTGCAAGTTTGAGGTCCTAAAATAATGGCCAAAGCATAAAATTCCTCAAGGTGGAATCTATTTTCATCCATTGAATGACTAAAAGTTATTCACTCCAAATTTGGATTTGTGTAACACATTTTTCTAGTGCCAGAATGAAGACTAGTTTAAGAGACAAAAGTTCATTGAACTTATTTGTGGCATGTCCAATGTTGACCTTGAATGAGATGGTGTGATTTGGGGAGAGGAAGATAATTCACATAGCCACACCTTTGGATGAAGTGCCTTGAGATGATCCATTAAAGTAAGCCTAGGGAATTTCTTCATTTATATGGCTTGTTGAAACTCGATTAGGAGAAGTAGAAGAGGAGAATTGAGGATAAGCACTCAGAATGTTGAGGCTATGAGTGGTGCATTTGAAAGGCAAAGTGTCCAAACCCTCAAATAATTTGGTGTTTCTAGCCAAGAAGATTCCCCAAGTATAAGTGAGGAGGATGTTGAGGCGAGGAATGGAAAGTTCTCGTGGGCTTGATGCTATTATCAAGTTGTGTGTTGCTACTAAAAAAATGTAAAAATGTTTTATATAAATGATTTTAGAATAAAATGAGTGAAATAAAGAAATAAATACAATCTGAAAAAAGAAGAAATACACAAGTCTCAATTGAGAAAAAACAGACTTTTATTAATAATATTTTTTTTGAATTACAACCATAATGCCTCTTTTCAAACCCTTGCGAGGGTGAGCGCCAAGATCTGACTTAGAAGTCTAACATGGAATTTAACATCATACAAATACAACTAGTTTCTTAAATAAAATGACCAAGAATGAATACACTGGATCAACCAAGTCACAAGCCCGCCAAGTCTTGACTCTGCAAAATAATCTTAATCAAAACTAAAAATTAATTCAAATATTCTAATAAAACTACACATATTTCCAAGAGAAATGAATGACCTTCTGAAGCGTGTCAAATATCAATGCTTCCTACTCCTTTCTTTTTTGACACCTTTAGAAATATCATGTTGTCAACAAGAGGATTTATCCCTTTTAAGGAACTTAGAAAATGAAAAGATGAAATTCAAAAATCTCAATATGAAACAAGAGAAAACCTTATCATAAGTGTTTCTCTCTAATTCCTCATGTCTTTTTTTGTCCTTCGATTCTTTCTTCTAGTCTCTAAAAGGTAGTTCCTCAAGTAGTTGAAATATTGTTAGTTACTAAAGTTAAATAACTTTAGTTAATTAGTAAGACAAATAACTTTTAAGATAAAGATAATTAATAAATAGAAAAATAACTAAATAGGTGGGGTCCCCCTCTATTATGCATCTCTTTATTTCAAAAAAAAAATATATATATTTTCCTTCTCACTCAATAATATGATCATCAAATAAAAATCAGCATCAAATAACATACCATAAATATGCATTCAAAAATACCATGGCCTAAACACTTGTATCTCCCATAAATAAAACATGATATTTTGAAGTTTCAAAAATAAGTATCATGGTTTTGCCACCTGTCAAAAATGTTTCATGGTCAAATATCATAACAAGCACAATCAAAATAGCTCAGATAATTTCTTTCTAAAAACTTATTCTCTTTCCCTAATGAAGTCCTCATATTGAGACGTATTTTCTTCTAACTAGGCTACCTATGGATGGATATAATCTAAAATTATTTTCCCATTGCCTGTTGATTTTATCTTTGAATGAGCATAGGAAGAGGATTTGGCCATGCTAGTAGAAGTAATAGGTTGCTTACCTTTATCAATTTGAAAGCCATGTGGTGTAGTTTTGTGATCTTTTGGTGGAGGAGGAAGAGGTGACATAGACTTATGTGTAGCAGTTGTGTGAACAAGTAATATTGGGTGAACCAAAGGTATTGGAAAAGATGCACTAGAAACAACAGTATGGATTGGTGGATGAGGGGGGGTCAATAGGCCATTGATTAGCACCGAAAGAGGGATTAGCAGGAAAATTATCCCATCAATCATTATGAGGTTGTACAAGGGACTCGAGAATGTTAAAAATACCAGGGTGAGGTTGCAAGGTAACATTAAGTGTTTCTTGGGGTTGTCGCAAGACATGTTGACCACCAAGGTTCAAATGCCCAGTTTGAATTAGTTTCTAGAACTCATATGAGTCAACATCAAAATGAATAGAGAACCTTAGTTTTTTATGCCTTCTAGGCTGCCAAAAGGTGTTAGGCCCTCTACTTATTCTTCCTGAGTTTCCTCCTCTATTGTTACCTCTACTGAAGAAGCTCATCTATATCAATCATAATTAAATTAGTACAAGTATAAAATAATAGTAAGATAATATATCCAATATAAATTGTCAATATGTTTAAACTATCTCTAAGAATCATATAACCATGCAATACAAACGGGATATGAAAGGGGAAAAAGTGAAACATGGAAAAAAATACATCATCCATTAGCCTCATCCAATCAACAACATTCAAGTCCGCAATCCATACATGTTGATTATTGCTTCCATAAAGAAGATTGTCCAACTTTTACTTCAAAACATGTCTACAGGTGTTTACCAATCAACCACAATAATTCACAAGTCTTTTCAATCATTAATTTATACTGTGATAAATTTCTTCCTTTAAAGAATCATCCCGATCATACATTCATGCATTTTCTTTCATAATCGGTTTAACTTAGTTAGATAGATACAAAAGGAATGGAACTTGAATTTATATGAATAGAATTTGAAGGAAAAGTCCCATGGAAAATGAAATTAATGGGGGAATTATGAGTCTATATAACAATCCACATTAGTTTCATTGTCAATGTCATCAACCAAAGATTTATTTAATACCTTTGAATTGAAAAAATCAAATCAATCATTCCAGAAGTAGTTCAAAACCACATCAAATCACTCATACATGTTATAACAAAATACTTCCTTTCAAAATGTTGATTATATATCCCAAAATTATTCCATCTTTGATGTATGTTTTCAAACTTAATTACATAGACATGATAAAAATGAAAAAAAGAAATAAATTGAATGGGACTTGAGGGAATAACTAGTGTAAAGTGGAATTAATGATGTATAATGAGTCTATGTAATAATCCTTATGATTTTTATCATTTATTTAATTGAAATGTTAATCATTATCTGCAAACCAAAGTTATCCATACACATGCTTATCCAAATTATATCCATATGTCAAACTCCGTTACCAAACACATGCATTCTATGCTCCTATAGAGACCTTTAAATAATAGTAAATCGATAATAAATTGAACCCCATTCGCTATATATCTCAAATACAAATCATGGCATAGCTCCACTTCCATCATCCTTTGTTCTTTTAAAATGACAGTTATAAATCACAACACTTATAACCAGATCATGTACCAAAATACATAATATCATCAACAGTCATGATAACAAAGACAAAAATGATTGTATGTATATAAAAAGGGCTTGACCATATCCCTTTTGAACCCCAAAAATAAATTGACCAAACTCTAAATATTTCGAGGAGAGATACGAAGGAAAATCCACATCTCGACTAGAAATGATATCATAAATATGAGATTGAAAGACATGGGTTGAAATATTGTAATCTATAGTTGATGGAGATGGGTTTCGAAACCCACAATTTTAAAATGTAATTTCCAGACTCAAAATCAAGAGAACAATAACTCCCAACAATGAAATTCCTTGAATACATATTACAACAACATGTACAATCATTTAACTCGCATCAAAAAAAACATTTGCAAGTATATGCCATGAAGCAATGGAAATTCAAGTAAAGAGGGATATGACTGCATGCGATTTAAACAACCAAACTTTGAGCTTGTAGGCTTATTGTTGAATTAGGGTTCCAAACCCATCACCTCCCTTTTAAAACTAATAAATCTATGAGAGAGACAAAACACTGATAAGATGATTATAACCTAGCCATATGTAACATACCCAACCACCCACAGGCTAGGCTACGCCACTTAAATAGGCTGCAACACACCCAACCACTAGAAAAATGGGCACGCTGCAGTCCCATGACTCAGTTCTCTGAACGGATCTTGAATTCTAACAACATTTAATCCAAAAACAATCATGAAAGAACCACATGCATCAATCAAGATTCATGCCACAACATAAAAGAGATAAACAATGTGTCATGCGCAAAAAATAACCAACAAAAAGGCACATCAAAAATACATATATCAGAGATAATTAAATACACAACGGAAATAAACATTACACAGAAAACACAGAGAGCACTTATCTTTGCAAGTAAACATTCACCAACTAGCTGCAGACCAAGGATGTTCCTCCCAACCATAGACATTGTTGTTCATTTACTCTCAACAATAGGTCATCTTCGAGCCAGGGATATGAATCCACAAGGAGGGGTCCTATCCCAAGTCTAAACACACAGTAGTTGGCTAAGTAGCTCTCAAGTTTCCCAACCTCACAACAAATCCTAATTTCCATTTCTCTTTCCCCCTTAGCCTGCACAACCCCAAGAAATGAACACCTTTCTCTGCCATGTAGTCCCTGAGGTTGTTCCATTTATCTCCAGGGCTCCAGTGCTACTGTTTAAGAAATATCCCTATTGGAAACTCTAAGGACTCTCAGTTGTGGACAGTTCCATCCAAACTTCCATCAAGCTCATGCACACAAGCATTCATTCCCTCCTGGAGTGATCAGTAAATCATTACATCCATTCAATGATGGCTCTCCTCTTCCTACCATTTGTTTCCATGCTCAACCCAAGAGCAGACAAACTATCATTAGTGAGTGAAGAGGAATAAGAACAAGAGAACAAGGGGATGAAGACGAACCAGGGGAAGAACGACCCCCTAAATTCACCCCAAGACACCCTCACGTAGCCATTCATATCCATGCTCAAACCAAGAGCATATGAATGCAGCAAGAGTGAGGCTCCCAAAAAAATGGAGAGTGGAAACGGTGTAACCATGAATGAATAAGAACAAGTGAACTAGTGAAACCCCTCCCAAACCAAAGATGGGTTTATATAATTACTTGGAAATCAAGAACCACATGGCCTCCCCCAAGAAACTCATGTAACCCATTTTCTCCATAAAATCAATTATGGGTAAATAAAATAATAATAAAAAGAGACTTATCCCCTCAAGCCCCCTCTCTCGTGGAATCATAGCCCCCTATCTCTTTTTCCCTTGTCTGTCTTGCAGCCAGTGGTGTATTTTATTAAAGTATATGAAGTATTACTTTTCTAGGAACTCTAGCCCCTTTTCAACTTTACTGGCTCACCAACCTAAGTCATATTTACATAATACATTATAGTTCATAAGGGTTAAAAATGGGATTTTACATCCCCCTCCCCTTATTTTGGCATTGTCCTCAGTGCACAACACCATTCTAATGTTATTAGCATTACAAATCCAGGCCCTCAGACCTTAATCCACATAGGCTATCCAATCCAATATTACATACATAATCACTCAGGCCTAAAATTAAACATGTATCCATGGGCATTTTGACCCTAAACATGTATAATGATCTTTTGAATTTACAATTCTGGTAGCAGTTCCAACCAGCAAGCTCTCCTTCCCTCTCAGCTCTACATACCCAAAAGAAATGAACCCCTTTCTCTGCCATGCAGTCCCTCGGGTTGTTCCACTTCTCTCCAGGGCTTCAGTGCACTTAGCCAAGAATTTTCAGAGTTGTGGCTTCCAGAAATCCATCTGCAACAAGTCCATTAGACTTTCTTCATTATATTCCCTTGTCATTCAGTTTCTCTAGCATCACCTTCTTATTTTCCCTCATAGTCTGGTACTTTTCTAGATCCTCAACATTCATCATTTTCCTATAACATTTCAAATCAACGAGCATGTCAATTCACAATTTGTGCATAAAATTTTTGTTTTTGTTCATAATATAAGAGTAAATTTTCATAATCCAGTACAATATTGATCTGTGTGGTTCATGGATTTGCATCCATATGGTTGTCTCGTTAACTTGGCTCATTGTTTTCCTTTGACATACCCATTGTGTGCATGATCCCAATCAATAGTTATCAAAGTCTCCTCTTCTTTGTGGCTTCACTCACCTTCTAGGCCCAGGCTCATGCATCCCCTTCTCTGTTATATAGTCCCTCAGACAATCCATCTTTCCTAACCAAGGCATTCTTGCACAAGAATATTTCTAGAGACTTTATTGAGTCTTACAATCGAGGCAACTCTCTGGCATGTGTTACCACAACACAACATATTCTAGGGTTATCATGGCTTACCACAGGGTCCTCATGTCCCAACAATAGCCTTTTCCAAGATTTCCATCTTCCATATCCAACATCTCATCTGTATTTTACACATACAGTCATCATGAGATATCGTTATAACCATTTCCAATCATAAATGTCAAATCTTATTTTTGTTTTATATATACGTGAAAACAAAATTTTCCAATCATGGGATTTATGCTCATGATGTTTGGCTCTGCAACTGTAGATATCAATATTCCTTATGGGCTTACATCCTTTCCATATTCAAGACCAACCTACCTACAATTTTCTTGATTTACATTCAACCAAAACAGTTTGTCAGTAATTTATTAAGTTGTAATTCCCAAAACTGTTTAATATAGGAAAAATAAAATTTCCAGACATGAGCTTCTGCTTGTAATAATTTGGCTCCATCATTCTTTACACATGTATTATCAGCCACTCTTTCCAGAAATGTCACTCTATCTCCCCAACAAAGCTTTTCTGTAATTTCTCATTATGCAGCTATTTTAACCTACAACTTTCTTGTTGTAATATCTATCAATTCTTGAAGTGTTTTCAACTTCATAAGTTAGCAATACTCACATCATTTTAGTTGTTAGCATAATCATTTCTATGTTATATAGTATATTCATGAATTTACCAAAATGCATTCAATAATTCCACTTGTAACATTTTTAATAGCTCCAAAACTGATCTTGAAATTGTAACAACAACAATTCAATCACCTTAAGCTAGTATTCATATTAAATATAATGCATCTATCCATCATTACGTACTTTCAACACCACAAGGTTTTCATAATGCAACAATTAATTACTAAATAAAATAGAAATCAATGTGTCAATACCCATGGCCACATCTATACAATGCATTCATGCATTGACTACATAATACCACATAACTATGTCATGCATTCCACCACGATGAGTTGGAAGGTCTGGCCAACACCTCAACACATCATCCACACACTTTCTACTGCTTGCCTAACTATTTGGATACATTTCTTTTTAACCCAAACACAACACCAAGAATATAATCCTTAAGTGCTCTTCAGTGTCGGCAAAGAGGTTGCAGTCCAAACATCAGATATACAGTAGATACCATTGAGAGCTCATGTAGTGCTATAGCCCTTCCATATCCAACCATATTATGGTCTCACACATGACTATATCTTTGGATATTCATTGTTATAGAAGGAGCATGTCTCCTGAATTAACCTGGTTATGATCCCATAACTAGTCATAACATAATATGAAACCAACATTTTATCTAAATGCATTCTAGCATCAACAACATTTGCATACTCTAGGCCTTTGGCCATTACGTATCAATTTAAATATTGAAATTTGTTGAGGGAATTCTTACCTCAATCCCCTTCAACATGTATGCATGAACAGAAAATAAACGCATACCTGTTTGGTTGTTATCAACTTACTTGTTGCTATCCAGCCAACTGATATTTGTAGAAGCTCATAGACTTCCCCCTTCATCATTTTGATCACCATTCCTGCCACCCTCATGGGTCTTCACCTAGATGGAAATCATAAGCAACAACAACATCCACATATTTAACCCTGTTGTATCATTTTTCCTGAATACATAATCCATCATTAGTCATACTCAAACACTATTTCATAATAATAGACTATTCTAAGTTCGCAAGCATGGTATATGCATATCCAAGCATGTTATGTACATATTCAAAATTACACATGCCTGTGCACCAATCATTTACTGTCAACATGCCTACTAATGCATATGCATTTTAACTTCATTGTATGCCTCACGCACTCTAGTGCATTTCTATTTTAATTCACTTATTTATTTATATATTTATGTTGTAATTGGTTGCCCTTGAACTCCTTCAGATCCTTGTTTCCTTGTGTGCTCCCATTATGCTCATCTGCACTATGGTTCCCTGGTATGAACACTTTCCAGCCAAGTTCCACTTGGCCATTCTGCAATCCAGTCAATGTTTTATATTTTCAACAACCTCTCCTAGGAAATCATATACTTTACCTTTATGACACATTTCAGTACCCTAGAATGAAGTAGCTCAAACATTCCATCATTCTACTACAACATTCTTGAATCAAATACTCTTACTCCTAGTTCTTCATTAGGTTACTTCATTAACATTTCCCTGTGAAACCACACCTTTCACACTTAATACCATTCCCCAATGGAAGTCCATTTTCATTCAGTGACACTTTTCAAGTGAGAGAGCATTCTAATTCCTCTGCATTGGCATCTTGCTTCCACTGCGAACTCTGATATCAGAAGTGGATTTCTTTAACACTTAATCTTTTCAACTGTCTACACATTTCTACCTTCAAGGATATGCACTTTAATGAAATTTTTAACCTACTAGATTCATATATGTGAGGATTCTTTCTTTTGTAGTACCTTATCCAACTTCTGTAAAATTTTTCATGCTTTCATGACTCTAATATATGATCTTGTTCTTGAATTGATCTGGTTATACCTCTAATCCTGACAAACCTGCAAGCAATTATTGGATTACTGAGAGGGGGGGGTGAATCAGTAATAGAGAATTTTAATCCTTTTTAACCATATAATGCAAGTGTTATATTAGTGTAGCATTGTCATCAAATAATTTCAGAGTAAATAAACAATTGACAAATGAGCAATCATACACATACACAGTACACCATTGTTTTTACATGGAAACCCAAAGCAGGATAAAACCATGGAATGCTTTTTCTTATATGTTTTGAAGAATTACATTCATTGGAAGCACCAACTTCCTTTGTTTTCCAGCTACAAATGGAAGGAGGCTCAAACCCCCCAGTTTCTCAGGATACAACCTGAGGGAAGCTCCAACTCCCCAATTCTCTGGCTACAACCAGAAGGAGGCTACAACCCCCTAAGTTCTTAGGCAACAACCAGAAGGTGGCTACAACCACCTGTCCTTGCCCCATCCAACCTCCCTGAAATATACATGCCAAATGTAGACAACATGTCACTGTCACTGAATCAACCACTACCACTATCAACCTATCGCTGTCAACCTGTACCAATAACTTGTAACAACATGTACCAATCAACTTGCACCAAACAACTTGTACCAATAACCTGAACCAACATGTACCATGCATCAACCTTGAATCATCAAGATGTACCAACATCATCAACTATACACCTCTTGTATGTGCCAACTTATCAACTATACACCTCATGTATGTGCCAACTCATCAAATATACACCTCATGTATGTGCCAACTCATCAACTACTTCTCTCAACCATGTACCCAACATGTACCTCAACCATATACCAAATACATACACCAATATAACCATAAACAATTCATCACTCTATCCATAAACCTTTACATCAACCATGTGCCACAAACTCATTGTTATGTAGCCTCAAGCTAAACCAACAACTTTAGCAACACATAAAAACCAAAAGACGAATACCCATATGCCAAATACCAACAAAAAAATACCAACTATATCCCTCAACAAATCTGATATATGCAACAACACTGAACATCCAATACCATCTTGAGAGCTAAACCCTAGCTCACAAAACATACCTCAAACAAGATGTGCCATATCTCTCATAAATAGACCCCAACCATGTTGCTGCCATGATTTTTCTACTGCACTTTTTCTGTCGCGATTTTTTTGTTGCACTTTTTCTGTCGCGATTTTTCTGCCGTGATTTTTCTGCCGCGATTTTTCTACCGCACTTTTTCCCGTCGCGATTTTTCTGCCACGATTTTTCTATCACACTTTTTCTGCCGCACTTTTTCTACTGCACTTTTTCTACTGTGATTTTTCTATCGCACTTTTTTCGCCGCACTTTTTCTGCTACAAATTTTCTCTATCAATAATACCTGCTGAAATAACCTTTCACAAAAATAGATATTCAATGATATTCAAGTGTGATTAAATGAGAGATCTTTGCCTCTTATTTATACTTTCATGTAGCATTACACTTTCCTTATTTTAGGGAGTTCTCCATTTAATTTATTATTTAAATAATGTCTTTTGCAAACACTTGACTTTCGGGGGCTTCTATATGACTCATGAGGGTTCTTCAACTTCATATGGCCATAACTCTCTAACTGTGAGGAGCTATGTGACATTCCACATACCACCGGAAATGGCATGACAAGCACTATCCATCTGGGATTGTTTCACTGACAAATTCATTAACCTTTATCTCATTATTCCATAATGAAGCATGGTTTCTCTAACCATACTTCTAGGATAACTCAATCTGCAAAGCGTCCTCTCATGAGGGCTTTCACCATAAGGGGACCACTTTGGAGTTCATCCATTTGTACTTCTTAACAACCATGACAAGACAATAATGAGTCATCTTTACATCAAACAAACTTGGGTCCATTACCCAAGCCTTTGTTCTATCGGGATTTCTTTAAGGGTTGACATCAATGGCAACCAACCTTAATCAACAAAAATCATCTGGTTAGAATTATACATATTATACAAAATCGTCAATTAAATTTAAAGGTACCTTTTCTGTTTAATTCATGAAGAAAAAATTATATCAATTGTAATAGTTATCCAAAAATAGAATGATTCCAGGTCATTCTCCTCTGAATCATCTTTCCAATGACTAAAATCTCACCCCAATCGGATATCGGAGTTGAAAGTTAGGGCTCCCTGAAAAATTGCTTTCATCCCCCTGAGTTGATACAGAAAATCGAAACTTGCAAAGGCACTTCCTTCAAACCAAGTTCCACGTGACCACAGCTTGAAACCATGAGATTATTAATTCTTTAGCGCCTTCCTCTAGAGATTTTCTCTTTATTCTCTACACAGGACCTCGTTCGAACATAATGTATGAGGGCTTAATAACCTTTTAGTGCATTGCTTCATGTTCTTCCTCACGGGAGCTTGTGCGAACACCAAGTCTAAGGGTTGGTTTACTTCAAGGCCCTTTTTACCTTAGCATGAGACCGACGTTTGGACTAATTCCTCCGGACTTCGACCTTCGGTTGTTTTCCATTTCCAAACTCTGATTTCACCCGAAGTTACAATTCGTCGAAGCCTTTAATAACTCCACTAGCAAAAAATGGACGATCGATATTTAATATCTCGCCGAATGGATGGTCCTGCCCTTATCTAGAGGTTTCAGTGAGATCAATGAATATGACTCAATCAGTCATTGAGACCAATGACTCTCAACCAATTCGGAAATTCGGGGCTCCGGGGCTCTAGGATATTTCCATTCCCGAGTCTTCTACTTCCCTATAGTGACAATCCTCCGAAGTACTTACCTCTGCTTCCTCTGTTGGATCCAATGGTCACAAGAACTCCCAAAGGATATTATATCAATGGACCGCATGAATTTGCTACTCCGGGACTCCGAAACATTTCAAATCTCGAGTTGCTCAACTCCTCTAGAGTTATACCTGCCGAAATGGTCTTAAAGTGACGATGACCTCTTACCATTGGTTAACACATCTGCTTATGCTATCCTTCCACTGCTTGATCTAACGGTTGAGAAAGGTCCTGAAGGGATCCTAAATCGATGGTCTACATGCCTTCATGACTTTAGGATTCGACACTTTTCACTTGTAGAGACTTGAAAACCCCTGGAGTACCAAGTCTCTAGACTACATGATCTATCGCCACGTGGTGAAAACACTAGAAGAAGACACATGGCCTAGTCAGGCGGGTGATACATGTCACGTTCTAACTAACATTTCAGTCCTCCACAGATTCAAAACTCACCGACACATGGCACACATCCCATGTGTCCACATCATATCAGGTGACGTCCCCGAGCCACGTCACTTTTGAATTTCGGGCTTCGGAATATTTTACGCTTGCATTCTTCAAGTCTCCCGAACTCTAAATTTTTGAATTGCTTAACCTTCCAGGGTCCACATCACCTCCAGTTGATGTCATCATTCCCCACCACTTCGACTCTTCTGGCTTTGGAACTTCGGTCTTCAAGATATTTTCCTGCATGCAACATGAGGGCTTGCTTCTCCCAAAGTGTCGATCCTCCAAACCGCCATGAGATCTATGACTCACATTCGCTCACGCGCAGATATAACGATTGAGAATTAAACCTACTCAAACTTTTGCTTTTCCTTCATTGGATGGTCCTTACTCACCGACCCTCCGATCCAACAATACAGATCTCTCTTGATCCCACAGTGGAGATCGCTCCTGAATTTGAAAGGGACGGTCACGATCCTTCGATCTGTTAGAAAAATAGGACTGCGGAGCAATAAAATAAAACAAATGCAGAAACAAAAACACAGAAGACACACAATACAAGAGAGACACAGATTTACGTGGTTCACCTAGTGTGGGCTACGTCCACCAGAG
>JZKD02S1673595.1:820086-857743 GCA_000966675.3 Picea glauca | reverse complement strand
CGCGTGGAAGAGTGTACATACTTCTGGGGTGTAAATACTTCATGGGGTATAGACACGGCTGAAAGCAAAGGACCTCTGCATCAGGAAGATAATCAGGCTCCACAACCAACATGATCCCTTACAAAGGATCTCTGACATTCTGGATTCTGTGCGGAATTTTCAACACCATTCCTCCTGAGATTTTTGACTTCAAGGTCATAAAAAAAAATGATCTCAACCACGAGACTCTGACCAACAAACATGGCCCATATCGGCCATGTTTCAACCAGAATCTATTATACCAATCTATAACATACCCATCCACCCATAGGTTGAGCTACGCCACTTAAACAGGATGCAACAAACCCAACCACCAGCAGGCAGGGCACGTTGTAGTCCCAAGACTCAGTTCTCTCAATGGATCTCGAATTATAACAACATTTAATTTGAAAACAATAATTAAAGGACCACATGCATTAATCAATATCCATGCCACATCATAAAAGAGATACACAACGTGCCATGCACAACAAATAGCCAACAGATAGGCACATTAAAAATACATATATCATAGATAATTAAATACACAACGGAAATAAACATTACACAGAAAACATAGAGAGAAATTATCTTTGCAAGTAAATGTTCACCAACTGGCTATAGACCAAGGACGTTCCTCCCAACCATAGACATTGTTGTCCATTTACTCTCAACAACAAGTCACCCCCAAGCCAGGGCTATGAATCCACAAGGGTGTGTCCTAGGCCAAGTCTAAACACATAGCAGTTGGATAAGTTCCTCTCAGGTTTCCCAACCTCACAACAAATCCTAATTTCTATCTCTCTTTCCCCCTCAGCCTGCACAACCCCAAGAAATGAACACCTTTATCTGCCATGTAGTCCCTGAGGCTATTCCATTTCTCTCTAGGGCTCCAATGCTACTGGTCAGGAAATCTCCCTACTGGAAACTCCAAGGACTCTCAGCTGTGGATAGTTCCATCCAAACTGCCATCAAGCTCATGCACATAGGAATCCATTCCCTCCTGGAATGATCAGTAAATCATTACAACCATTCAACGATGCCTCTTCTCGTCCTGCCATTCATTTCCATGCCTAGCCCAATAACACGCGAACTAGCAGTAGTGAGTGAAGAGGAAGAAGAACAAGAGAACAAGGGGAAGAAGGTGAACTAGGGGAAGAACAACCCCCTAACTTCACCCCAAGCCACCCTCACACATCCATTCATATCCATGCTCAGACCAAGAGCATACGAATGCAACAAGAGTGAGGCTCCCAAAAAAATGAAGAGTGGAAAAGGTGTAACCATAAATGAATAAGAACAAGTGAACCATTGAACCCCAGCCCAAACCAAATATGGGTTTATATAATTACTTTGAAATCAAGAACCACATGGCCTCCCCCAAGAAGCTCATGTAACCCCTTTTCTCCATAAAATCAATTATGGGTAAATAAAATAAGAATAAAAAGATACTTATCCCCTCAAGCCCCCTCTCTCGTGGGATCATAGTCCCCTATCTCTTTTTTCCTTGTCCGTCTTGCAACCAACACTGTATTTTATTAAAGTATATGAAGTATTACATTTCCTAGGCACTCTGGCCCTTTTTGAACTTTACCGGCTCACTAGCCTAAGTCATATTTACATAATACATTATAGTTCATAAGGGTTAAAACTGGGATGTTACAGATCAAAAAAACATTGAGTTGGTCTTGATAAATTTGAGAACACCATTTGATGTGTTCATATCGACCTTTCGCACTAACTGGCACGCACGCGAGAAATATGGTAAGGACTACTCCTTTGAATTTTTTTGTGAACTTTTGATTTTTGATCATCATAGATTTTTTGAAGAAGGAAATCTTGGTGGTAAGCACCACGCCCACTTTCTCAAGGGTAAGGGAAACATGGATTCCAGGAATAGAGTTCATACCGATGCTTTTGCACAAAAAGCTGCATATACTGATAAGGGACCCCAAAGACAACCAAAACAAAACCAAAATATGAAGACATGTCGGTATTATGGAAAGACTGGACATGTTGAGAAGAAATGTTTCAAGAAGCGAGATGATTTAGAGGAGAAGGTTGAGAGGCTTGAAGGATATGTGTCTACTGTTCAACAACCCACTGATAATTTCACCTTCCAAGTTCGGAATTCTCAAGACTTGATGTCTCATACTATACATAATGAATGGGTTTTCAACTCTTGGTGTACTCATCATATGGAAAAAGATGTCAATTTATCCACGATATTGAATAAAGTCGAAGAAAGTAGAATCTATGTTGTTGATGATTTTTCTTTGGATGTTGTTGGTAAGGGTGATGTAGCTTGTTGACATGGTAAAATTTTTTACGTCTATCATGTACCAAATCTCAGTTCCAATCTATTGTTTGTTGCTCAATTGAATCAAATTAGTAACATTGTGGAATTATGTCCAGATCGGTTCTATGTTTGAGATTTAAAGAAAGGGAAGTCTATTATCATTGACGAGATTATAGACTCGACAAACAACTTATACAATTTTTGTGACTCGAATCGACCTAAATCTAAACCGACTGCATTTATTTATAACACTGATGAGAGAAGTAAAATTTGGCATGAATGACTCAGACATCTCAATTTTTGAAGTCTGCAAGCATTCGAAACTTAGAACATGTTGTTGGTTTATTGAAGGGGTTTCCACTGAAGCTGTATGTAAGAGTTGCGTACTTGGGACACATCATCAAGTTCCTTTTGACTCTGGATAAGCATGGAGAGCATAGAATATATTGGAACTTGTTCACATTGATGTTTTTTCTATCAACTAACCTTCATTGGAAAGTGCAAGGTACATTTTGACTTTCATTGATGATTTCTCTCGCTTCACATGGGTCTTTTCATGAAGAATAAAAATATTTTCTTTGAGAATTTCAAAGAATTTTGGGATTTTTTTGAAAAGCAATGTGGTCGACCCATTAAATGCTTGAGATCATAAAATGGTGGTGAGTATGTAAATTGAAATGATTATATGTATTTTGCAGGCTAAATAATTGTCTCCTCGCTTATGGGATGAAGCGATGTATTACGCATGTTATCCCCCATTTCTAGGATAACTAAGGAGATGATGTCTCGAGGCCCTCAGATTGAAAACATGGACTACCAAGAGATAGACCAGTAGGCAGGGCCCCACATCACACCACTCATCACCATGATATTGATGGTTGCACCATTCACCACACTATCTTGGCTCATAGAGGACAAAAAGTCTTGCTTCGTGAGGTAACGATTTTGGTGTTGTGGTAAGTGTCATTTTAATAAATCAAGCATTTGAATATGTTGCAAAAGGTCTTTCCTTGATTTGAAAACGTTTTATTGGAAATTATGGTCTTTTCCTTATTTCACCTTGGTGATTGACACTTTATCCTAGTAAGTGATCACCCTCAAGGGAAGGGTTTCTACTAGGAGGTCTCCTTGATGATTCATTGTACCTTTATCGATCATACTTATCACCTTCCATATTGATTCCCTTATGTCCCCTCACCTCTTGGGATTTTCAGGTGCACTAACCCAAGAAGGGATTGTACCTCATTTCATGGGAAGAAGGGGTTGAATGCCTAGAGGGAAATTTAGCTAGAAAAATATAAAATCCAAATCATAACATTCTAGATGCTCTCCCAAATAGGTCTTGAGAACAATGAAACGTTTCTCCTAAAATATTTGAAGACCCGCAATAGCAAACTCACATTATATAGATGTCCTTCTTGTTGAGGTGTGTATACTTATGCAGTGTCCCTTTATTTCCATGCATATGGCACTCTGTGTACCTCTAGCTTTAACTGACGTTGTGGTACTCGTTTATTTCCATGTCTTATAGTACCCAATTGTTTTGGACTTTAATTAATTAATGGCAATGAATGGGCTTAGAAAAAGGTTGCATTGAAAACAAAGGTGCAACACACCCTCTACAAAGGCACCCATAAATGAGATAATACGAACCCATGTATGTTAATCCCTAAATAGTGGCACACTACCCCTTAATTAGTGAATATTAAATTAGTAATGTTATTTTATTTATGTCAGCTTGGGTTAATTAGTTGTAATTGTACCTCCTAGTCTCCTATATATACCAAGGAGACCTTTTCATTTGGAATCATCTTGTATTTGGAAATTTATGTGGTGTATAAGGAGGTTTCCCCCTCGAAGAGGCTTATTATATGAAATTCTCTTTTTTTCAAGGATTTGAGTACTTATTCTGAATTTTTTCTATGCTATCTTGATATTTGGTTCCTAACATTTGGTATCAAAGCTCGAGGTCTTGGGGTTTCGCTACTACACCTGAGACAATTTGGAATTTTTGCTATAACGTTTTTTCTACAAATTTTCAAAAGGAACCCTTTGGAGCATATTTATTATATGGATCAAGGTATGTGGGGTAAACATTTCAGCTCTTGAGGCCTTATGCTTTTAAAGATATAACATGTGTAATATAGGGTTATGAAATCATCCTGAATTTAGACATCTTAGAATTTTATCTATAAAATATTTTTTGTAACATTTCACATCCTGAAATCCATAGGATATTCATATAAATTATTAAGGTATCTTTGATAAAAATTTCAGCTTCTAAGTCATCCTACTTTTGTAGATACACCATGTGCAAGATAAGGTATCTGACTAGTCATATTAACTAATCTCAAATAGGTCTTTCGGGTAAAATAGTGATATATTCTTCAGTGAGTATCCAAATTAAGTGAGACTAGTTGCATTGGATAGTTGGTAGTATGTTTGATACAAGTTTCAGAATCAAATATTAGATATTGTGATCTTGGCACGCTTTACAAGTATGCTCTCCTGGAAGGGACAAAAATCAACAAGGTGTGGGGAATTTTCCATAACTTCCACTTGGCACATCCAATTTTGATCAGACTTGTGGCATTACAGAGAAGACATATCAGAGAACTACAAAAATAATTTTTCATACCCAGAAGGGTCTAAATTTTGGAGCTACAACAAAATAAATATTTTCTAGCAGAACCACCTCGAAATCAAGTTTTCAAAGTGATACTTGGCCAACATGCCACCAAAAAAGGGAACAACTACACCAATTAAGACTCCAAACAGTCCTAATTGGACTCTTGATGAAAGTGAAGAAATGCACAGACAAAAGAAGAAAGTAACAAAAGATGAACTACAAGGGATGATGGATTCAACTGAAGCTAAGTTAGAGGCAATAATGGATACTAATATGGAGGGTTTAAAAAGGGAGATCATGGAAGGATTGAAAAAAAATTAATAGAGAGGACACCTGAAAGTGAAAATGTATCCCATTAAATTCATGATGAAGACATAAGAAAGATGAATCAAGAATGGAGAAACTCCAACTTTGGGTTGAAGACCAACCACTTTTATAAGATCGATATGAGGAATTTTGATGGAAAGGATCCAATCACATGGATACTTTAGATGGAGAAATTCTTTGATCTACATGATGTGCCACATACACAAAAGGTATGAATTGCTTCTTTATATTTAGAACCCAATCAATTTGTGTGGTATCGATGGATTTGTTCTCACAAATCACTCGTCACTTGGACAATGTTCACGGAAGAAATGATAGCACACTATGAGGATACAAGGAGCAATACCTTCTTTAGCCAATTGATAAATCTCAAGCAAAAGGGTTCAGTTGCAGAGCACATTGAAAACTTCCAAAGATTGAATATAAAGGTAACAGATATTCCAGATGAGCACCTGATTGTTGTATTCATAAGAAATTTAAAGGATAACATTCAACATGAGTTTCACCTTTGGGAACCCAAATCATTGGAGAATGCATTCAAGGTGGAAATAAATGTTGAAAGTAAAAATATGGCTATGGCTACTAGAAGGACCACTCCTAACATCTATCGAGAAAATAATGTTCCTTCTTCTAAAACACCTCAACCTACAAGGTTGACACCTCAACAATTGGTGGAAATAAAAGAAAAAGGTTTATGCTTTAATTGCGATAGCAAGTACAGTAAGGCACATAAATTTGGTGAGAAGAAATTATTCTACATAGATTGTGCAGAGGAAGAAGAACAAGAACCATCTCAAGATGAAAACGTAGAAGCGATTTCTTCTGAAGAGTTGACTCCCACGATATCATGTAATTCATTGGCTAGAATTACCACTCCTCCAACCCTCAATATCAAAGGATATATCAAAAATAAAAATTTAATAGTCCTAATTGATTCTGGTAGTACTCATAATTTCATTCACTATAAATTAGCCAAATCTCTCAATTGCTTTGTATATCCAGTGCCATAGTTTCAAGTAATGATTGCAGATGGAGGAACTATCAATTGCTCAGGAAAATGCAATAAGATCAATCTTACTATGGAGGAATATGTAATGAATATTCCAATGGTTTCTATACCCATGGGGGGTGTTGATGTCGTACTAGGAATTCAATGGTTACAATCATTAGGAACAATGACTTTTAATTTTCAAGAAAATTTCATTGGAAGGAAAATAAATTGAGTTAAGGGGTATCACAGGGAAACCCAGTAAGATTATAAGCTCTAATGGCATGAACAAATTATTGAAAAAGGGGCATCGGGGTGTAATTGCACAACTATGCTCACTAGATGTTCACACATCTAAGCCATTTATTCCCCTAGATCTCTAAGGGATCATTGATAAGAATTACAAAGTATTTGAAGATATTCCCAAATTCATTCCACCCACTCAAAATCATGATCATTCTATTCACCTAATTCTTGGGAGTGTTCCTCCTAACATCAGGCCTTACAGATACCCTTATGCCCATAAGAGTGAAATTGAGTGTATGGTTGAAGAAATGTTAGAGGATGGCATTATTGGACCTAGCCAAAGTTCTTACTCTGCACTAGTGGTAATGGTACTCAAGAAAGATGGATCATGGCATATGTGTCCATATTATAGAGAGCTCAACAATATCACTACTAAAGATAAGTTTCACATTACCGTCATTGATGATTTTTTAGAAGAACTACATGGAGCAATATATTTCACAAAGTTGGATCTTCGTTCAGGGTATCATCATATTAGAATGAAGGAAGGAGATGTCCCAAAAAAAACATTTTGAACTCATGAAGGCCATTATGAATTTTTGGTCATGCATTTTGTCCTTACAAATGCACCTTCCACATTCCAAGGGTTGATGAATTCCATTTTCAATCCCTTCCTTCGAAAATTTGTGTTAGTATTTTTTGATGATATACTAATCTATAACAAGTCTTGGGAGGATCATGTGCGACATGTTGACAAGGTGATAGAACTATTAAAGGAGAAACAACTATATGTCAAACCATCCAAATGTTTCTTTGGGGTGAAGGAGGTAGAGTATTTGGGTCATATTGTATCTCATGAAGGTGTCAAGTTAGACCCTAACAATATTAAGGCAATGATGGACTGGCCAATTCCCAAAACATTGAAGAATATATTAGGATTTTTTGGTTTGACGAGTTACTACCGCAAGTTTGTTTGGAAATATGGAAGAATAGCAACACCTTTAACGACATTAACTAAGAAGGATGCATTTTCATGGACTACAGAGGAAACTCAATATTTCGAACAACTTAAAGATGCGATGTGAAAAGCTCTTGTCTTGACCATACCAGACTTCACAAAAAACTTTATTGTGGAATGTGATGCCTTGGGAAATGGCATTGTGTTGTTCTAATGCAAGAAGGAAGGCCCCTTGATTTTGAAAGTCAACCACTCAAGGGAAAGGACTTACACAAACCCATTTATGAGAAGGAAATGATGGCAATACTACATGAAATGAAGAAATGACACGCTTACCTAATAGGTAGGAACTTCAAGGTCAAAACAGGTCATGATAGTATTAAATACTTCTTGGAACAAAGACTATCTTTAGAAGAACAACAAAAATGGGTGACCAAGATATTGGGTTATGATTTTGAGATCATCTATAAAAAAGGGAAGAAAAATGTTGTGCCAGATGCACTCTCAAGAGAGGATAAATATGTTGAGGCCTTTCTCTGTGCTATCTCGATCATCCAACCTGATTGGATAATATAATCGAGGGATGAATGGAAGAATGACAAAAATGTGTGGAATTGCATTCAAAGGTTGCAACAGGATTCCAGTGCATCAGATACATTTACATGGAAACATGATTCACTATGGTACAAAGATTTCTTATATTTATGTAAGAACTCACAACTCAAACAAAAGGTACTATTGGAATTTCACACCTCTCCAGTAAGAGGGCACTCAGGATTTTTGAAAACCTACCATAGGGTCAAGAAGGAAATTTTTTGGGATGGCCTTAAAACTGATGTTCAAAGGTTTGTGGCAGAATGTTTGGTTTTCCAAAAAAATAAGGTGGAAACAATTAAGACCCCGGGTCTTTTACAACCATTATCCATCCCAAGTCAGCACTGGGAGGATGTTTCCATGTATTTCATCATAGGGTTACCAAAGTTTGAAGGAAATATTTTCATCATGGTGATTGTTGATAAACTGACCAAGTACACACGCTTTTGTGCACTCTCTGATCCCTTCAAATCTAGTACAGTTTCCAACGCATTCATGGAGACAGTTCAAAAGCTACATGGAATCCCAAAGATTATTATAAGTGACAGAGATCCCATCTTCACTAAACATTTTTGGAGATAATTGTTTTCTTGTTTGGGTACTCAATTGGCTCATAGCTCATCCTATCATCCTCAATCTGATGGGAAAAAGGAGATAGTGAACAAATGTCTGGAAGGATACCTTTGTTTCTTTTTCTTTGATAAACAAACACAATGGTTCAAATGGTTACCCTTGGTAGAATGGTGGTATACCATGTTAGCGCCATCATTTTTTCAGTTAGAGTCAGTCTTAGTCAAGTCATGTTTCGTGTGTCAAAGCGTGTGAGGTCAGGTACCAAAAAAAGAATGGGTCAAAGTCAACAAGTGGCTGGTATGGCCTTTGGAGTCGGGAAGGGACGTCAAAATCAAACATGTGTAAATGATAAAGGTATTTTCCTAAAAGGTCGGGTCCTATCAGAAGAGGAGGTTTTACGTGCCAAAGTTCGAAGTGATTTGTTGAAAAAAGGGTCACGTTGACAGATATAACAACCATAATCAACTCATTATGAAGTCAGAAAGGATGAGAAATCATGATGCTCATATCACGTATACTCTTTAGCTCTTATGATTTGTACTTTACACACTCCGAAGTGTACCCGTCGCATGGGTGTGCTACGCAAATCTTTGGCCTTCTTAGAAACTTCTAGTCACCATGGATTCAGTGTCCCTTTTCATGATTACATCCCTCACTCACCTAGTTATAAATTCCAGTCGCTCTGCATGTATTCTATTTTCTAGCCAAGTTTATGTGTCGCGTGTAACTTTTTCTGCAAGCCCAAAGCTTCTCGCTGCGGGAAAGTTGATTGTCATCAAATATGTCACAAATTGGGTCGGTCAAGATCACTGCGTTTGGTCTGTCTTAAATCTACCGCGCATGCAGAACAAACACTCATTGCACCATGGAGACATCCCTGAACATAAGAAAAGGGGCGCGAAGTGGCAGAATTCTGGGATCCAAGCCTCAAAACTTGGCATTGGTAAATGAAGATCTGAACGCTCGAGCATCTTTTGAATAGGTCAGATGCATTCTCTATTGAAAGAAAATCCAAGGATACAATGTGAAATTGATGAAACAGTTTGTGCTCAAATTTGATGGGTTCTGCGTGGTTATTGCAAGAATCACATTCCAGGTGACGGAGGAAACTTTGTCAGCCACAATGGAGATCCCTCTGTGTGATGAAAGGTGGTCTAAAGTCATTCCTTTGGACATGTTGTGCTACAAAGAATTCATCAAACCAAACTACCTAAACGGAAAAGGAGAAACGAGCGTTCCAAGTCGATATCTATAGGAGCCTTTTTAGAAACTCCTGAGGGTGATTAGAAAGTATTTCACCTATGAAATAAGGTATGACAAAATACACCCGCATCACATCATATTGTTGATGCATTTCACAGGAAGGATACCGTTGAACCTGACTTTCTTCTTGCACCAAAGCCTCCAAGGAATGGAAAATAGCATCCAAGATGAAGCAAACCAATAGAAGAAGAAATTATCCCATATCTCACTAATCAAATTAATAATAGTTGAGGAATTGGGGCAATTGGGCAAGAGATGGGATTCATTTATTCTTTCACCCAACATTCCCAGGGACCCCAAAAGATATTCCCCTCTACCCATGGGAAAAGAAACATCTCACAGTGCAGAGGCAGAAATAGGAATGGCTACAGAAAAAAGGAAAGATAATGGAAACCTTATCCCCCCAACAGTTAATACCCAGAAAAAGAGGCAGGCCAAGCAAGAACAGAGAGACCAGGGAGGCCCAAGCCCTGAGTGAGCTGCATGAAAAATCGATCGTTGAAGAGTTACTCATGCACACTATTCGGTTGGAACCTATCAAAGGTCCAAGCCAACAAACCGACGCTAGATGGAGAAGGCCAAACATTGAAGACATGGATATTCGTGAGTCGTTGCAGCAGCTAAAACAAGTGAAACTCACTATTTTTAATCTTTACCAGGAGAATAGGGATTTGAGAAAAAAGTTAGAAGAAAGGAACATCGAGACATCAACATCACATGGCTAAGAATGGAATGCGACTTGGCTCAAGATGAATCTCAAATAAGTGCAATACATGATCATCTAGCTGCGTGAAGCACATAGGATGTCAGAGGATAGAATTGTGGAGCACTTCAAGGAATGTGGACCGGCCATGGAAAACGTTTGCGTGTCTTTAGCCAATGCTCAAACGAATCTGGAAGGGAACATGGTTTTTTGAAGATAAGTAAAGAGTCTGAAAAGGCGTAACTGGTCTCTCAGGAAAATGATTCGGATATCAAGACTACAGACGAGGCCATAGACATAATTGATCGACCTCGATTTTTTTGTGGCACATATTTTTTTCTCTCTGTGTCATGTTTCCTGCCGGGAAGTAGGGACTCTAACTTGAACTCGCGCAATGGAAATACATCATGAAAATGCTGGAAACCCACTTATCATGAAGGACAAGTGTAGGTTGAGCACAAAACAGTTTTGAAGAAAGGCATTGTCCCCTGACTGGAGTTGGCATATTGGAAACACCGATGACAGTCTGCGGTCACCCGCCACATGCACATCCCGACCATGATAGTGAGACAACAATCAAAGCCATTACACTGGGTGGTAGGAGTCTGACAAAGTGCTTGATCGTTCAGATATCCTTTCAAAGGAGAAGCACTGACACATCACCCCTTAATGATGAAATCTTGCCGATGACTAAAATTTCATGGAAAAGACGTCGGTTATTGTATGATTGGGTACAATCAAGTTTTTATTATTAGTAAAGTGCCATACAAAGGATAATATAACGGAGAATAATCAGAGCCTAATTTCTAGGGACATTAGTTGGGAGGCACGATAGCCCAAGCGACACATCCTTTTCTATATATTGTGTCTTTTCATTGTAAACCAGGTTGGTTGGAAAAGTAATGTAGACAATGATTGTTGAATGTAACTTTCTAAATCGATTGAAGTTTAATGTAAAGGTCCTGAGATTTTGATGAAAATATTCTAATGGTAGTGCTTTGATGTATTGTGACCTCTCTTATGTACGTGCTTTCTTTTGTTCTTTATATTCATGTCTGTATTTTGTCTAAATCGAAACGTTTAACAAGTCTATAATTCACTGCACGATGCTCTATTTCGCCATTTAGACAATTTTATTTTCTTATAAGTAAATTCAGAATTCATCTCCAACGGTTCTCTGAGTTGCTTTATGTGTTTTTCTCTCACCAAACATAATGAATTTGAACTGAAAGATCGTTGCCTACTCAGCCTTTATCCTCTCAATTTTTAGTTACCAAGTCATTTATTTCTCTCATTTTCTAGAATCTAACTTCATGGCCCAAGGTCTTTCATTCTCTTGCCAATAGAACCAAAAATATTGTATGAATGTGTTAAATCTAGCCGACAATTCAAATCCATAACCTGTATAGAGACGAAGTCTCAGAGAGATCCCTCTCTAGGTCGGAAGGGCTATTTTTCAGCCTTAAAGTTGGTTTGTAGGTTACCTTTGTCATTCGTTTTCTTAGCCAAATGATTTCATAGAGTGATAACATTTTGGCACCATTGTCGGGGACAAAATTGAATAAAACTTTCCCTGGGAGAATGACTAAAAGATATAGTTTTGACCCTTGAGGGTAACAATGGTAAAAACATCTATATTGGCTGAAACCTTTACCCTAGTGACTATAGTAAAATATACCAGTATCATAGAGTAGCGTGACTTGGAAATCCTGGCTCCAAATACAGTTTATACCAGATCCAATCCTGACCTGGACCCTGTAGCACCCATGTAGAAAATTCTACACGGGGCAAGGGAGAAAGCGCCAAACCCATTCTATTACCTGGACATAAATGCATCCTTACCCAAAGACGGTGTACAAATCATTGACGACCTCTATTTCGACACCCTGTCCGAACAAACCCTGTTCAGGTCTAAATCAGAAACCAACTTGGATGATATAGTCTTCAATGAGAAGAGGTTTATGTCTCTGATACCAAACAAAATCTCACAAGTTGTCATATTCCATGCTTAGAACACCCTGCAAATCCCAAATCCCCATAGAGAAATGGCCACCAGATTCGCCCCCCTTTCCTTGCCAACCCAACTGCATGATTTGCCCCAAAACTACAACCAGAGGATTAAGCTATACGATGTCGAGGGAAACACCTTTGCCCAAAAACACTTGGATTGGTTCAATGCTTTTGTTGATCTAGAAGAGGTAGATCAAGAGGACTCGAAGATGAGGTTGTTCGCGTAGAGTCTTTCAGGGGAGGTTAGGAAGTGGCTTAAGGCCCTTCAAGTAGCAAGCATTCCCAACTTCCCAACATTCAAAACATCGTTCCTTTCCATATGGGGAGACAAAAAGAATCCTTTGCAATTACTAACATAGTACAACAATATGAAGAGAGTGCCAGAGGAAATGGTGCAAGAGTTCTCGACCCATTTCATGAAGGTCTACAACTCAATCCCTATAGAATTCCAGTCACCTCTTGGAGCTGCACAACTTCAATACGCCGACTCTTTTGATAGTGATTTTGCCTTGCTACTGAGGGAAAGAATATCTACTAATTTAGGTGCCATGATGAGTGACACAATCGAATTCAAATTAAATCTGATAGCACTAGGAAATATCAAATAAAAGTTCGATAAAAATGGAAAGAAACCCCCAAGAGATGCGCAACCCTCAACTTCTTGGTCATCGGACAAGTTTGACTTAATGATTAAGGATATGGATAAGTTGATGGAAAGGATGTCCATGGAGAACAATCCCACCACCCGAGAACAAAATGATTTCCAACCCAGAAATCAAAACTTTAGAAGTGGTCTGGTCCCACATATCAGGCAGAGGGAACATAGAGACCAGGGTGATCAACAAATAAGGCCTTCGTTTCAAAACAATTACGTGAATGAATAGTTTGATCAGATGATACAAGATCATATGCATTGTTGCGATGACATGGATGCAGGTGTGTTCTTGAAGAAGGGAGAACATGATCAATTCATGGATTCAAATGATGGTATTATGTTGGAAATTGATGACATGATGTCTTCGAAAACGAAGGAATTCAGGAAAGGATATCACAATGCCATCATGTAGTTTCAAAATAAATACAACCTCAGAAGTAGAAAGGCATCTTCCGAACCTCAACAGACAAATTCGACAAAGGAACCTCAAGCGAACACCCCTTCCACAAGAAGACCAAATAAAGACAACCCGACCAAGGATGCAACTAAAAAGGGAAATTCAAAAGAGGAGGCTTTAATGAAAGTTCCAGAAACAAGTCGGGAGACATGCATCAAAGAGGTAGATAAATCCCCCCCCCCCCTTTAACTTTGAAAACAAAATGGCCAAAATTAAAATATCCATCCCTTTCAACGAGCTCATCAAGAAAGGAGAGTATCGAGATCATATTATTAAAATTTTAAATATGGAAGAGACCCCTTACACCCTGAACGTCCAAGATGACCACCTTGCCATTTTTTTTGGTCTGTGCGTGGAAGAAATGGGAGATACTAAGGATGTTCCCCCTTTCTACGTTACCCTCAAAATCCATGACATGACTTTTCATAAGCCCATGTTTGATTCGGGTGCGTCGCACAATCTCATGCCAAAAGTGGTCATGGACGAGTTAGGTTTGGACATCACCAGGCCCTATAAGGATCTTTTCTCCTTCGACTCAAGGAAATTGAAATGTTTGGGTCTGATCAAATATTTGGTTGTGTCATTGTCCCAATCCCTTCTAATAATCTAGTTATTGACATTGTTGTGGCTGACATACCCCCTAAATTCAACATGCTATTATCCAGGTCGTGGGATGCGAAATTGAAGGGAACCCTGTAGATGGATATGTCATATGCCACTATCTATGTATTTGGCCAAGAGAGACGGTTGTACATAGAGGTGTTGCTAAAGTACATGGTGAGTAGAAAGACCCAACCAAACAACCATCCTATCTACTCTGTCGACATCGATATCCGCTCCTCTATATTTTACAATGACCTGAGCTTTGAAGGGGAAGAGTCGATGACTATCATGACGGTTGAGGATAAGGCCGCACGTTGAACAGAAGAACGCGTAGACCTGAGAAACAATGTGCAGAACGAAATATGGAACATGAGCTTCGATGGATCCATCAACAAGGAGGGAGTAGGGGCCAATGTATGGATAAATCCTCCCAAGTTGGGCTCAAAACTCTGCTCTTACAAAATCACATTTGATTGTACAAATAACATGGTTGAGTATGAGGCATTGATTTGGGGTCTGAGAAATTTGAAAGAGTTCGGTGCAAAGAGGATAGCGATGCATGGATACTCTGAGCTCGTCATAAATCAAGTGAAAGGTATATACCAGTCCAAGCACCACAGACTGAGGGCATATGGGAATCTAGTGCTAGGACTCCTCAAAGAGTTCTCATAGTATAATTTTTCAGCAATCCCATGGGGCAGAATCAAATTGTGGACGCCTTGGCCACCTCAGCTTCAGTTTTTAAATTCCAATTTTCCCCAACAGAAAGTATGAGATAGAAGTCAAACACAGGCTGACGGTACCCGATAATATCAAGTATTGGCAGGTGTTTGAAGATGACAAATAGGTGGAGAGATTTCTCCAAATGAGCGATGAGTTTGCTAATGTGAACATCGATGATGAGTGTTGTTGCGAAGAAGATGAAAACGCAACTATGCATGGTAATGATGACCCCTTTCAAAACCAAGTAGCTGGAAGGGACATAGTGCAGCTAAAAAATAATATCATCCCCAAGGGATTGGTTCCGTTGGAAAAGTTACTTGATGAAAACGATGTAGCCAGAAATCCCAAGATCAGTGCAAATGATGAGAATGTCGAGGACTGCAACATCGGGACCCAAGAGATTCCTAGGATAATCAAGTTTTCAAAGATGCTCAGTCCGGAGATCAAGGATAGATACATCAAACTCATGAAGTACTTTCTTAATGTTTTCGCCTGGAGTTACGAGGACCTAAAAGTCTATGACACTAGAGTGATTCAACATGTCATTCCTCTCAAAGAAGATCAAAATCCTTTCAAGAAAAATATAAGACAGATCAATCTCCTACTGTTGCCACTAATTGAAAAAGAGGTAAAGAAACTTTTTGAAGCCAAATTTAGTTTTTCTTTAAGATTTTTGAAATGGGTTTCCAACTTGGTGCCTGTAAGGAAGAAGAGCGGAGAAATAAGGTTATGCGTGGATTTTTAGAACTTGAACTAAGTGTCCCTCAAGTACAACTACCCACTTCCTAGGATGGACTACATCCTGCAAAAAGTAGTAGGATCCCAAAATATGTCCATGCTAGACGGTTTTTCAAGATACAATCAGATCATGGTACACTCGGATGACAGGGAAAAGACATATTTCATGACACCATGGGGTACGTTCATGTATGCGAAGATTCCTTTCGGTCTTATGAATGTTGGAGCTACTTTTCAGAGGGCTATGGATATAGAATTTTCTGAGGAAAAGGACAAATTTATCGTGATCTACCTAGACGACATCATGGTGTATTCTGACTCCAACGAACAACATCTTGAGCATCTGAATAAGGTCTTCAAGAAATGAAGAAAGTTTGGCATATCTTTAAATCCAAAAAAATCACATTTTGAAATGAAAGAAGGGAAACTGTCAGGGCACATCATCTCAAAGGAAGGTATAAAGATAGATCCCAGCACGGTAGAAGGAATTATGAATATCATCACTCCACGAAGCAATAAGGAGGTAGAGTCCTTCCTGGGAAAGGTGAATTTCATGAGAAGATTCATCTCGAATATAGCTGAAATTATAAAGCATATCAAAAGCATGCTCAGAAAGGGTAATGAGATCAAATGGAGCCTCGAATCCAGGAGATCATTTGAAGAAATCAAGGTAGCACTGTGTTGGCCCTTGACCAAGTTTTGAGGAAACATTGGTCGTGTTTGACCACTTTTGGGACTTCAATAGGTTGGTCAAAGATGGAGTGCCCAGGCAGATCTGAGATCACGGGATATCGCTTGTTTTGTGGGCTTGTGGACCCAACAAATGGTTTTATGGTTTATGTAATAGGTTATGGGATGTCGTCCCATGGGTTTAACCATGTTTAGGCATTTTTGTAAATGTATAAATAAGTAGCTAAGCGATGTAAGAAGTAGATCGATAAGGATTGATTGTCTTAGTGCATGACTAGTTGACTTAGTGAAAGAGGTTGTAAGTTGCTTTGTGCAGAAAGATTGTGTAAATAAGGCTCTATGCTAGTAAGGAGTTAGCTCTGTGCCTTGACCCGATTTTGGTAAGGAGGATCTAGTGTGCTAGGCGCATATCACCTGTCTAGTGCGAAGCTTGGCTCTGTGGCTTTGTGCACAAGAGTATATGAATGTAAGAATATTGAATACTAATAAAGAAGAAGAAGAAGTTGGTGGGCGTAGCCCCACATTGGGGTGAACCACATATATCTTGTGTCTTGATGTGATTTGTGCGATGTGGTTTATGAATTATGTTGTTTAATTGCTTAGTGTTGTTGTTATAATGTATGATCAATGCATCTGGTGTTGTTTCGTAGTTCTTAAATATGATTGAATGCTAGATCTGAGCTAATGTTATGTGCTAAGTGATTGGAAGTACTTGATATTTATTGTTACTACATTGATCTGTAATAAGGGTTTAATCTGTGATGTGAATGAGATTCAAGAACTAATGCTTAGTGTTGTCTAAGATCTCTGTTAAGTATTGTAATCACAGATCTATGTCCCATATTGGTTGTAGACACCTAAGTCCTACAACCCCCCCTGCCTCTACCTTGGGTGAAACTTCATATGCTTCGTAGGTGTTGTCGAAAGGGCTGGTAGATAGGGTTTTTTGGTGTGTTGTTGAAGCGTTGAACCTTAGGTCCGCCCCTATGCCAACAAATGGTTCTGTTGTCGGGACCTGAAACTGTGATTGCTAGGAACTGACGAAAAGAGAAATCTCTGTGCGTAGATCTATTTCTGTAGCACATAGTATTGTACTTTACTTGTGAAGCTCTGTACTAAGAAAGAAACCAGATCTGAAGAAAATAGGTAAGATCTTAAAGCCTTTTTCTCTAGTAAAGGTAAGATAAGTGTAAATTTCTACTTCGAAAGTATGAATCTAGGTATGTTTGAGAGATTTTGTCCTAGCCTGAATGTTAGGGCATAATTAGAAGAAAGAGATGATCTGAATAAGTTTGATAGAAATAGAGAAAGATATGTTATTCCTATGCATAGAAAGAAGTTTTGGACTAATAAGTGGATGCAAGAACCTAGAAAGATTTTTTGCAGATTGTAGGTCCAACACTGTGATCCCAGTGCGTAGTACAGGAGAGGTGGGGGATCACTTAAAATAAAGAGAGGATTAACACTGTGCTATAATTGCAGAAGGCTGGGACATATTGCTAAGGAATGCCCTGGTATAGGTCCTATTTGTCTGTGTTGTAAAGATATTTTTCATGAGGTTGAGGACTACCCAAGGATGATTGCTAAAGTTGAAAAGATGAACATGAGACAAGAAACCTATAAAGAAGGTCAAAAGACTAAGGATATGTTAGAAAAATAGAAAGAGAAAGAATCAAAGAAATCTCAAGCTATGTTGGTACAATTAAAAGAAGTAATGGAGGACCACAAGGATGTCAGTTTGTCAGAGATCTTGAAAGAAAAACAATGCATAGTTACAAGGATAGAAGACTTCGACATATATAGGTACAACTAAAATCATGCGAGACAACTAAAATCATCAAGTTCAAACAAGACATCTATAGGTATAGCTAAAACTACCTAAGTAGTGTTGCGGACCAAAATCCACTCATTCAACTTTATTGTTGTTTTAGAACATATTAAAGGAAATTTTGCAAATAAACCATCAAACCAACAACTTCAATTGATCTAGTTTGACTCAAAACTCAAAACCGAAACAACTGAAATCATCAAGTTCAAACAAGACATCTATAGGTTTATCAAAAATTAACCTAAGTAATGTTGCGAACCAAAAACCACTCATTCAACTTTGTTGTTGTTTTAGAATAGATTAAAGGAAAATTTGCAAATAAACCATCAGACCAACAATTTCAATTGATCCAATTTGACTTGGAACTTAAAATTGAAACAGAAAAAATTAAATCTAAAAGAAACAAAATTGTACAAGAATAATATAAAAAATTACATACAAGAAATGTTGAAGATAATAAAATTCAGCCAGGTTCAACATAATGTTTCAAATGTGAACCATTGGCCATATAAGAAAATAATCACCCATCCATGTCTTTGAGTAAATAAGAAGTATTACCAACAGAGGTGATTATGTAAGGACCCAACCAAAGATTCAAAAATTTGGAATGCTTACCTATGTTAGCATGAGTAGAATCCCAAAGTAACACTTTTTCATCAACTACAAAAGTACATGATTTGGATTTCTTGTCAAAATACTTTTTGATAAATTGTTGTCTCTTTTTGAGATTTTCGAGAGCATATCTCCTTTATTCCTCAAGATCTAGTAAGGCATTTATCCTCTCAAATAAGTCTGTAGAGTTTAACTCTTCATCCTATAATGCTAATATAAGGGAGGTTAACTCAAGTTCCACAGGCATAATAGCTTCTTGGCCACATAACAATTGGAAAGGGGTATGTCCAGTACTAGTTTTGGTGGTAGTTTGATATGCCCACAGTGCATAAGTAAGTAATGTGATCCACTGACAGGTTTTTTCATTTATAATCTTCTTTAGAATATAATTAGATTTTTATCTGTGGACTTAGATTGCCCATTTCCTTGCAGATAGTAAGTGGATGAAGTAGAATGCTTCACCACAAATTTATTAAGAAATTGGGTAAATTTTGCAGAAATAAAAGTTGGTCCATTATCAGAAATGATTTCTATTAGAAGACCAAAATGAGAGAACATGTTAGATTCCAATAATGATATTATATGTTCATCCTATGCACGCTTGAGTGGGATAGCTTCAGTCCACTTGGTGAAGTATTCTATTGTTGTAAGAATAAAAGTATGTCCAACATAGGATGGAGGATTTATAGGACCAATGAAATCTAATCCCCACTTAGAAAAAGGAAAATCAGGAAGAACTGGTTGTAAAGGCATGTAAAAAAAAATTCTCTACCTGCAAACTTTTGACACTAATTACAAGCCTGCATAAATTTGTAAGAATCCTTAAAAATTGAAGGTCAGTATTAACCAGTTCTCAAAACTTTGAATCTAGTGGATTTTGTAGCAAAATGACCACTAATATGAATATCTGAATATGTTGATCCATGAATTTTATTCAAAACATTTTGGGTTGTTGTATTGTATCCACAACGTAACAACAATCCATCAACAGTTCTTTGGAAAAGGAAAGTACCCAAGATTAGATATTTAGAGGCTTCCAGACAAATCCTCCTACATTGATGATTTTCAAGATTGTTAGGACATTTTTGAAATTTCAAATAATAAATGATGTCCTTATACCAAGGATATTCTTCCAACTCAAGTTTTTCATGTTCAACAAGAAAAAGTGCAAACAAATAATCCTCATCATTTTAAGAAGTAATACCTGGTTCAGGATGTTGAGTGAGGTGTAAGGCTAGATCTTGTCCCTTGATTGTGTGAGAAGTTGTTATCATGAAATCATGTTCTTGAATTGTGGAAAGACAATGCGCAAGTTTTCCTGAAAGATGAGTTTGAGAAAACAAAAACTTGACAATAGGAAAAGGGACTTTTACCTGCATGTGCTTGCCTAAGATATAACGGTGAAATTTCTCAATAGATTTTACAAGAGCATAAGTATCCTTTTCAATTAGAGTTTATTTAAATTCATCGTTTGATAAAATTTGGCTCATGTAAATTGTAGGTTGGTCATTATTTTGATCATCCCTTTGAAGAAGGATAGAATATATCACTTCTTCAATATCATTAGCATAGATAATAAAATATTTCTTAAAGTTTGGTTTCGCCAAAACTAGTGTAGAACTGATAGCTTTCTTGACTTCTACAAAATAATTTTTGGTATCATCATTCCATGAGAATGACCAATCTTGCTTAAGCATATTGTGAATTAGTTTAACCATTCTTGCAAAATCAAGAATAAATTTTCTAACGAAATTGATTTTACCCATGAAAGATTGAATCTCCTTTTTTGATGTAGGAGCTTGAATATTTTGAATAGTGATAAGCCTTTCAGGATCAATACTAATTCCTCAATCAGAAAAAATATGACCAAGAATTTTACCTTATGTGACACCAAATATTGACTTTGTAGGATTCAATGACATTCCAAAGTTTCTACATCACAAGAAATTTTTTCTAATATGATCAAAATGATCTTGTTAGTTTCTGGAATAAACAGTTAAATCATTGAGATAAGTTTGAATAATATTACCAATAATATCATCAAAGGCTATTTGTATATTCCTCTGGAAAGTAGAACCTCCATTTATTAGACCAAAAAGCATTCTTTCATATGCAAAGGTGCTCCAACCAGTAGTAAATGTGATTTTGTATTTATCTTCCCTCTTGACTATGATCTGATTACAACCTGAAAAACCATCAAGAAGGGACATCATTTGTGACCCTGCCACTTCTTGCAAAATTAACTCCATGTTTGGAAGAGGAAAATTGCCTTTTACACTTTTCCTATTCAAAGCATGAAAATTGAAACATAATCTAATATCACTATTTTTCTTCCACACTCGGACAATATTAGACACCTACTCATAATATTTCACAAGGAAAATAATGTAAGCATTAATTAATTTCTCAACTTCCTTTCTTATTGTTGCTTCTAAGGAAAGGTTAATGGGTCTTTGCCTTTGCCTAACTAGTTTTAATTCTTCCTTGATAGGAATAGCATGCTAAGTGATATTAGGATCAAAACCACAAATATCCTCATATGAGTTTGCAAAGACATCTTTGAATTCATGGAATAACTCCATGAATTTTTGTTTTTCTTCATATGAACATTGGGCTCCGATTTTCAAAATATTTGGATTATCATGAGTTTCAATATCCAACGAAACAATATCACCAATATATCTTTTTTACTCCTCTTCTTCTATGTATTTATTATTACCAACATCACTTGAGGAGAATGAGCTCTCTAGAGGAGTCATTCCTTTAGGAAATTTATTGTCTTTTAAATATATGATTTCCTTTATTTTAATAGGCTTATTCTACAAGAAAGCACAAATACTTTCATCACCATGAAATAATTGCCACGATTCTACATTGTTTATAAAATGTGGACGATATAAAGACATGAATGTACAATCAAGACTTTGAGGCAACAATTGTCTTGAAGGATTTGCAGCAAAAACAACAATCCTATCAGACATTGAATTCAATTCTTTCCCTATGTGTATGATTTTAAAAGATAAAAAAAATTGATATCAAATACCACACTGCCTGTGTATATATTTTCAATAACTTGTTTGAGGAAGTATAGATTCTTATAACCATATTTACAGTCAAATTGGAATCCCAAAACACAGTAAGATGATAACAATCAATATTAAAAGTGTTTTCAATTCCCAAAATCAAGGCTTCGAACTATGTAATATTATTGGTGCAAGAAAATTCTAATCCATAAGAAACATTATGAATATTTCCCACGACAGAGTACAATATAATACTTGCACCATTATCCTCACTTGAAAAATCACAATCAAAATGCATGTGCCACATTCTGTCTTCAAGATCTAAAGAGGGTAAAAGAGAATCATCATCTCCTTCCAAAAATATAGAATATACAACTAAGTCTTCCTCAATGTAATTTACATGAGGTTATGGAAGACTCTCTCAATTTATGGAAAGATACGTCCTTCCCTGAGAAAAATAATGTTCCTTCCATTTTTATAGAGGGACATGTGTGATCCATCTAAAGAAATGTACCCATCCGTCAATTCTTGCCAATATGTTCCTAAAATGATAGAATAGTTACTGGCTGACACATATATAACCTGAATGTTATAGGTGGTTCTAATTTATGAATGAGCACACAAGACTAATGTTACATATTTGATTTATCCAAATGTAACTTGTTGCTGACTGTTATAAGAAAAATTCTCTTTGAATTCTCGTTAGTGCATGAAAGATCCAATTCTTCCATGACAATCTTTGATATAACATTAGGACTTGACCCACCATCAATTAGGAAGCAATGGGAAATTTTGTCCATTATTTTTATTGATACATAGAAGGGAGGATTTTTTACATAAATCCCAGGGTTATATACAACTACTTTATTTATAAACAATTCTTCTTCATTTGTCTCTTCAGATAAACTAGCTATGGTTGAATTTTACCTTCCATAAATTCTTTGAGATGCCTTTGTTGCTCCATGAAAGTGAGCATATCTAGTAAAGATGCATTTTCTTTAATTGTAGATAGCTACTTAAGAATATTGTATTTAGAAGAAGAAGGAGATGTTGGAACATCAAGCATTGATGGTTCATCACACATATTCTGGGTTCAGTCGGTTGAGTAGTCGACGTGCCTACGGTCGGACAATCGACCAACAATTGAAGATATTCAGGTGGTGGATTGACCAGCCCTGCAATCAAATTCAAGTTGGAAAGATAATCGGTCGGATAGAGTCCCATGGAGTTGACTTGACAAAGAAAATTTTGTGGAATCAACTCTAATCACTGATGATTTTATGTGGACAAGATCATCTAGATTCTATGGGAGTCGGTTAGATCTTGAGTCTATAAAATAATACCCCTTGAGTCATTATCATATTTTGAATATTAAGTATTATTATTTTGAACAATAGATCACTTAGATCAAAATGTGCAATATGCATTGTGATGTTATAATCATAGTACTTTGTTCTTAAGTGTTGTAACAATGTCTTTAGATGCCACCTCTGTTCTTTGAAATATCTTGTCCCTCTTTAATTCTCTGCAATATTGTATTCTTTGTTTCATGTTGTGTCCCATTTCATTCCCCAACATGGTATCAGAGCCGATGGTTTGAAAACCTTGAACTATTATCTAAAAACCTTCATAATTCGATTATGTTGTGTGATTGACCATGGGTCGATGGTTTGTTGATTGGAACTTATTGAAATAAAACTAGTCTATCTAGATATCAAAGCTGGCATCAAAGATCAATCCAATGTTTTGAACAAATCAAATTATGAAGTATGGGCTCTAGATATGGAAGCTCTGTTAAAAATTAAGGGATTGTGGCAGTATCCCAAGGTCTCAATCCCAGATCCAACAAATGATTCAACAGAAGTTTCCATTGATGGAAATAAGGATGAGGCTATAGGGACCAACATGACCTACATCTCACGAGAAATCTATTTTCATATCAATGGACTTGATTGTCTACATCTGTTCTAGAAGAAGTTGGAGACCTTATTTGACTGAGTCTATGAAATCCACACCATGCAGTTGGAGAAAGCATTGATATCTCTTGATCTCTGTGCCTTTGAAAGAATGGAGGACTATTTAGCATGTGGTAAAGAAATATAGTTGAAGTTGAGAGACCATGGAGAAAAATACAAGAAGAAGGATGGTGTAACATACCCAGCCATATGTAACATACCCAACCACCCACAGGCCAGGCTACACCACTTAAATAGGATGCAACACACCCAACCACGAGAAAATGGGGCACGTTGTAGTCCCATGACTCAATTCTCTGAACATATCTCGAATTATAACAAAATTTAATCTGAAAACAATCATGAAAGAACCACATGCATTAATCAAGATTCATGCCACAACATAAAAGAGATAAACAATGTGTCATGTGCAACAAATAGCCAACAGAAAGGCACATAAAAAATACATATATCAGAGATAATTAAATACACAATGGAAATAAACATTACACAGAAAACACAGAGAGCACTTATCTTTGCAAGAAAACATTCACCAACTAGCTGCAGACCAAGGACGTTCCTCCCAACCATAGACATTGTTGTTCATTTACTCTCAACAACAGGTCATCCTCGAGCCAGGGCTATGAATCCACAAGGAGGAGTCCTAGCCCAAGTCTAAACACACAGTAGTTGGATAAATAGCTCTCAGGTTTCCCAACCTCACAACAAATCCTAATTTCCAACTCTCTTTCCCCCTCAGCCTGCACAACCCCAAGAAATGAACACCTTTCTCTACCATGCAGTCCATGAGGTTGTTACAAGTGTGAATGATGGGCGAACATAGCATGTTAGAGAAATCTGTGGAGGATATTCTTGTGGAGCTCATGGATGAGAGAGTTATGTCTGTAGGAATACATGTGTCATCGACTGGAGGATTGCAAGAATCCCCCTCGACTAGACATCGTTCTAGTCGGACCGCGACTAAGAAGTGAAGCAAGAATCATGATGATCTGGATAACGCAAAGCAGATATTGAAGGTATTTCCTGAATACATACCACCTTTGGCTGGCACAATTAGTCGTGATAGTATCCCACGTGAATTTGAATATACATTGTTCATTGCATACATCCCGAAGGGGATACACGTAGTTGGACCCCAGTTAGGACACATCCCATCTTTGAAGAACCATGACTTTAACCTCGAAGACAGGAAGAACTACATGATCCTCGTGTTGCATCGGTATTTGATGAAGGTGACTGGGAAGAAACCTCGGATATTCTCCCAGCTGTGGATAAAGGAGCTCGCATAATCAATAGTCCTAAAGGTGATGAAGATCCCTCACTTTGGGTGACACCAAGTGGTTAATGCTTGTGTTAAAATCCTCTTTTCATGCTATCACGGAGGCTATCTATGGATTGACAGGCACATCACTGTGGATATGTCGTTGATCCACCTCATCAAAGGACTGAGCATGTAGGGACCAAACCCTTGGAAGTTATACCTAGGGAAGACTTCAGATCGCTCCCTGGCACAGTGCATAAAGGAGGATTATGGCGATGTAGAAAAGGGAAAGTGAGGCTACAAGGTAACCTCCATCCAGGATGGAGCAGTGTGCCTAACTTGTCATCTTATGGCTAGCAAGATCATAAAAAATAACAGTCTGACGTAGGTCATTGGATTCGTCGTAGACCTTGCAGGGAAGTGCGTAGAAGGAATGCAAATGAACTGGGTGAGCTACCTCGTCAACGAGCTGGAGAAGGACTTTCGTGAAGTGCAAGATTAAGGCTACAAATTCCATTTCAGTTGGTTACTGGTACTGATCACCTTTTTTTCTTGGAAAATGCTAGAAGGACTGACATTTCCAAAATTTGAGCCATCGTAGCCATTGGCTGCGAGGTTATCTACCTTGTGGTATACGAATGAAATGTCGAAGCAGTGGCAGTAAAATGTTTTCTTCTATGCTTACTACCAACATCTAAAGCATGCTATTGAAGCATTTCCATGAATGACACCCAATACATTGCACCAGTACAGAACGCTAGTGAAGTTCTACACAGATCGACACTTTATCTACATCAATACGCGTAGTGATGAAAGTAAGGAGGAGCTATAGTCATACCATAAACTGGCTAACAAAGACATGGAGGAGATCACCAAAGAAAGGCTAGCAGATTTCCTCGTACCGGTGGAAGATCCAAAACTCTCCGAACCTGACATCATTGGAATTCCCTTGGTCACCCAGGTAGAGCATGATGAACAGACTAGCACGAAGAAAAAGAAGAAAAAGGAGGAAGTGGAGAACATAGAAACTGATGATGAGGAAAACACCTCAGAGGAAAGTAGTCCCGACTCACCCGCAGGAGGAGGAGGAGATGAAGTGAATCCAGAAGAAGAAGGGGAGGAAGGAGATAAGCAAGGCAAAGGTGAAGTTACACCACCGAAGGATCCCCCTACCGAGGTTGAAACATCAAAGAAGAGGAAGGTTTCTCTGTAGAAACCCTCGTCAAGAAAGAAGACCCATGTCAATAAATTCCAGTCGAAGAATGTGCTCATAGTGGATGATGTCAATCTCATCATTGGAGTCATGGAGGATGCTTCAGAGGATATCTTGTAGAGACATGGAGCGAAGTAGGACACATTGTATGAAATAATAGAGAAGGAGTTGAAGGAGATACAACTAGTCATCCAGTCGAGCCATGCAGTACCTATTGCACCTTCTTCATCAGAAATTGTAGAATTGGGGGATGGGGCTGCCCAGTTATGAATATTAGCAGATGCAACAAAGGCTCGAATTCAATGAGTCCAAGAATAAAAGGAACAATATACATAGGCCTTGAAGAAAGAAAATAAGGATATCTTAGAGCAACTTCGAGTTGCACAGAAGGAGAAAGATTAAATTCGGGCGAAGTTCAATTAGAACAATGTGAATATATAGGAAGAAAAATACTAGCTGCTTGCAAAGCAGACTGCGGTCAAAGAAGCAGTGACTAAATCACTTCACTTTGTGTCAGGATTTGCACAGGAGGAGCCAGAGTCAACTAAGATGCAAGTAGGGAAGCTCGCCGAATCCATTCAGCATCTTCAAGCACGGATAATGGAGTTGGAGATCCAGGCAGTGTCGAGCACTCCGCAAGCAGTGCGTGACCAAAGGGAGGAAGATGCCAAGAATGAAATAGAAATAATCAGGGCACTTTCCTCAAAGTGTGATAAATTAAGTAATCGTAGTGTGCATACCTACGAATGCCTCGTAGAAGATATGGAGCTGAGGAAATTGAAAGAACAACTCCAGGAGGTGCAGAAGCAGGCATCCACCGTGAAAGCACAGATGAAGTTGCTTACTATAGTCGAGAGGATGAAAAGATCATAGGAACATCGCATATTCCAACAACAGATTACTGCCATCCAGAGAAAATTCATGGAGGTTACACAGAGATTACAGCTGGTGCAAGATGAAGCCTTCACGATTTTTGAAGAGATTGAAGGACAAGGCTCACAGCTAGACCAACTAGTTGCAATAGTAGAACAATGCCTGGAAGGAACTGTTACAAAACAAGTAATTCAAGAGTTCACCGAGAAGGAAGCTCTGGTGAAGAAGCAAGTTGAGGTAGCTCAAGCTAATATCAAGGCCTTTGAAGGAGCGTTTACTATATCTTAGTGACTTGGGACGAGTCACAAGTGAGTGTTGGGGGCATGTTGGCCCTTGACCAAGTTTTGAGGAAACATTGGTCGTGTTTGACCACTTTTGGGACTTCAACAGGTTGGTAAAAGATGGAGCGCCCAGGCGGAGCTGAGATCATGGGATATCACTTGTTTTGTAGACTTGTGGACCCAACAAAGGGTTTTAGGGTTTATGTAATGGGTTATGGGATGTCGGCCCATGGGTTTACCCATGTTTAGGCATTTTTGTAAATGTATAAATAAGTAGTTAAGTGATGTAAGAAGTATATCGATAAGGATTGATTGTCTTAGTGCATGAATAGTTGGCTTAGTGCAATAGGTTGTAAGTTTCTGTGTAGACATAATGTGTAAAGAAGTCTCTGTGCTAGTAAGGAGTTGGCTCTATGCCTTGACCCAATTTTGGGAAAGAGGATCTAGTGCGTTGGGTGCAAATCACTTGTCCAGTGTGAAGCTTAGCTCTATGGCTTTGTGCATAGGAGCAGATCAATGTAAGAAGATTGAAGACTAATAAAGAAGAAGAAGAAGTTGGTGGACGTAGCCCCACACTGGGGTGAACCAGTATATCCTGTGTCTTGATGTGCTTTGTGCGATGTGGTTTATGACTTATGTTGTTTAATTTATTAATGTTGTTGTTATAATGTATGATGAATGCATATAGTGTTGTTTCTTAGTGCTTAAAGATGATTGAATGCTAGATATGATCTAATGCTATGTGCTAAGTGATTGGAAGTACTTGATCTTTATTGTTACTGGGCTAATCAGTAATAAGGGTTTAATCTGCGATGTGAAATATGAGATTCAATAACTAATGCTTAGTGTTTTCTAAGAGCTCTGTTAAGTATTGTAATCACAGATCTGTATCCCATATTGGTTGTATACACTTGAGTCTTGCAACCCCTCTTGCCTCTACCTCGGGTGAGACTTCATATGCTTTGCAGGTGTTGCCTAAAGGGTCGGTAGTTAGGGTTTTGTTGGTGCATTTTTGAAGCGTTGAACCCTGGGTCTGCCCCTGTGCCAACACACTGACCAAATATCATATATTGGCCAGCTCGGATTTCATAAAGGATCTTATCTTGTTCTCTTTTGCCTCAGAGCACACCATCGCTGGTGTACTATTATAGAAGGACAACGAAAATTTTGAAAATCCTATATCCTACTTCAGCAGGACGCTGAGAGACTCCCCACTCAGGTATGATATCATGGAAAATAAAGCATACACCTTGGTGAAATCCCTCAAGGAGTTCATGACTTATACATTATGTTCCTGTGTTATTTCTTACGTGCCCAAAAATGCAGTCAGAGACATCCTAAATCAGTATGAATTTGAGGGGAGAAGAGGTAAATGGATTGTAGTCATGTTGGAATAAGACCTCAAGATAAAACCCACAAAGTTTATTAAGGCTCGGGGCCTCACAAAATTTATGGCACAGTTGAACTGTGATTTTTTGAGAATAAACTTCATTGTTGATCTGTCAGAGAACCCTCAAGAAGAAGCAGCCCCTCAGGGGTCTCATAAATTCATCAATTCACCTTGGTACATGGACATCATTTATGTGTTGATAAATTTTCAATCCCCTCCAGGTTTAAGTAAAACCAAGGCCAGGTTTTTAAAGCTAAGAGTTGCTAAGTTTTTCATCTTAGATAAATCTATGTATTGGAAAGATCCGGGAGGGATATTGCTAAGTTGCTTATTGGAAGATGACGCGGAACGAGCTATCAGGGAATTCCACAAAGGCAACTGCAGAGGGCATCACTACTAGAAAACCACCATGCATAAAATTTCGAGGGTGGGTTATTATTGGCCGAGCATTTTTGCAAATGTATACAAAGAATTTTCCAGTTTCCACGAGTGCCAGATATTCGATAGAAGGAGAAAGTTGCAACCCCTTCCATTGAAACCAATCTCTGTCGAAGCACCGTTCATGCAATGGGGCTTGGAAGTTTTAGGAGAGATTCATCCACCATCCTCGGCACAACACAGATGGATACTTACAACTATGGATTACTTCACCAAATGGATCGAAGCAGTCCCAACAAGGCAGGCTACTTACATGGTCATCATTTAGTTTATGGAGACCAACATCTTGCTTAGTCTTGGGTGCCCTATCAAGATCATCTCGGATAACATAGCAGCATTTAAGTCCAAGAAAATGGAGAATTTTTGTAACGATTAAAATACAACCTAAGGACATTCTACTACTTATTACCCATAAGGTAACGTATTGGCAGAATCATCCAACAAAAGATTAACTAGGATTATTAAAAGGCTCTTGCAGAACAACAAGAAGGTCTGGCACAAGAAGTTTCTATACATGCTATGGGATGACAAAATCACTACCAAGAAGTCCATCTCCACATCACCATTCCAATTGTGTATGGCAGAGAAAGAGGTTGAACCAGACGATGCTCAGAGGAGGATAAATCAGTTAATTCACGTGTAGAAGATGAGGGAGAAGGTTTTCAACCGATCACAGCTCCACCAAGATAGGATTAAGAGAATTTTCAACAAGCACTCTAAGCAGGAGGATTTCAAGGTGGATGATCTGGTGCTAAAGTGGGACGGGAGGAACGAAGACAAGGGGAGGAATGGAAAATTAAATCATCTTTGGATGGGACCTTTCAGAATCATCGTGTACCATGGGAACAACGTATATCTGCTACAAGATCTTAACAAAGAGCTCACTGGTGGGGGGCCTATAAATGGTAGGTTCCTCAAACACTATTTGGTTTAGTAAGGTCTTTTTAGTTTTTCATGTCATTGTAAATAGTCATTTTTCGTGTTTTCAAAGATGGTGTTTCGAGTCAGTATGTCAACAGGAAATTGAACCCTGGAGTGAAGCCCCTAAGTTTGTGTTGAGCCTGATCGTAACTATGTTAAGAAGTTCTAGGGTGGGTTCTTCCCTTTGTTTTAGGGTCTAAAATTCAAATAAGGCCCAATGGTCAAGCACCTGGTCTGTTGTTATTTTCCACCTCACTGGGAGGATAGCATCCCAGTTGGGCCAGCTATTAGCACCATCATTTTTTCAGTTAGAGTCAATCTTAGTCGATTCATGTTCTGTGTGTCAAAGCATGTGAGTTCAGGTATCGAACAATGAATGGGTCGATGTCAACAAGTGGTCAGTTTGGCCCTTGGAGTCGGGAAGGGACATTAGAATCTAACATGTGTAAATGATAAAGGTATTTTCCCAAAAGGTCAGGTCCTATCAGAGGGGAGGTTTTACATGCCAAAGGTCGAAGCAAGTTGTTGAAATAAGGGTTACGTCGGTAGATATAATGACCATCATCATCTCATTATGAACTTAGAAAGGATGAGAAATCACGACGCTCATATCACATATACTCTGCTGCTCTTATCATTTGTACTTTATACACTCTGAAGTGTACCCGTCGCATGGATGTGTTGTGCAAATCTTCAGCTTGCTTCAAAACTTCTAGTCACCATGGATTCAGTGTCTCCTGTCATGATTCCATCCCTAACCCACCCAGTTATAAATGTCATTCGCTCTGCATGTATTCTATTTACCAGTCAAGTTTATGAATCACTTGTAACTTTTTCCGCAATCCGGGAGTTTCTCGCTGCGGGAAAGACGATTGTCGTCATCTATGTCAAAAATCGGGTCGGTCAAGATTTTCTCTTTTTGTTTGTCTTAAATCTACCGTGTGCACAAAATAAACACACATTGCACCATGGTAACATCCCAGAACATAAGGAAAGGGGCGTGAAGTGGAAGAACTTTGGGATCTGAGCCTCAAAACTTGGCATTGGTAAATGAAGATCCAAACGTCCGAGCATCTTTCAAATAGGTCGGATCCATGCTCTATTGTAATAAAATCCAAGGCTACAATGTGAAACTGGGGAAATAGTTCAAACTCAGATTTGATAGGTTTTGCATGGTTATTGTAGGAATCACATTCCAGGTGACGGAGGAAACTTTGTCAACCATGACGAAGATCTCTCCTCGTAATGAAAGGTGGTCTAAAGGCATGCCTTTGGACATGTTGTGCTACGAAGAATTCATCAAACCAAACTTCCTAAATGGGAAAGGAAAAATGGGCGTTCCAAGTCGATATCTACAAGATCCTTTTCAGAAACTCCTTAGGGTGATTAGAAAGCATTTCACCCATGAAAGAAGGTCTGACAGAATACACCCGCATCACATCAGATTGTTGATGCATTTCACAAGAAGGAGACCATTGAACATGCCTTTCTTCTTGCACCAAATCCTCCGAGGAATGGAAGATAACATCCAAGCTTAATAAAACCAATTGAAGAAGAACTTATCCCATATCTCACTAATCAAATTGCTCATAGTTGAGGAATTGGGGCGACTTGGCAAGAGTTGGAATTCATTTTTTCTTTCAGCTGACATTCCCAGGGACCCCAAAGGAGATTCCCCTCTACCCATAGGAAGATAAAAATCTCATAGCACGGAAGCATAAATAGGAAGGGTTGTAAGAAAAAGAAATACAGTGGAAACCTTTTCCCCCCAACAGCTGATACCCCTAAAACGAGGCAGGCCAAGGAAGAATAGAGAGACTGGGGAGGCCCAAACCCTAAGCGAGTCGTATGAAAAATCATTCACTAAATATTTACTCATGCGTGTTATTCAGCTATAACCTCTCAAAGGTCCAAGACGAGAAACCTACGCAAGATGGAGAAGGCCAGACACTGAAGACATGGATATTCATGAGTCGTCGCGACAGTTAAAGCAAGCGCAACTAGCTATTGTTGAGCTTTACCAGGAGAACATGGAGTTGAGAAAGAGGTTAGCAGAAAGGATCATCAAGACATCAACATCACAAGGCCAAGAAGGGAATGTGACTTATCTCAAGAGACAGCTCAGAGAAGCGCAAGACACGATCATCTAGTTGTGTGAAGCAAATAGGATTTCAAAGAAGAGAATTTAAGAGCACTTCAAGGAATGTGGACCGGCCATGGAAAACGTCTGCGCAAATATAGACAATGCTCAAACAAAGCTGAAAGGGAAAGTGGTTTTGTGAAGACAAGTAAAGATTCTGAAAAGGCACAATTGGTCTCTTAGGAAAATGCTTCAGATATCAAGACTGCAGACGAGGCCAAAGACATAATTGATCGACCTCGTTTTTGTCTTTTCAAATGTGGCGCAGATTTTTTCTCCCTGTGTCTTGTTTTCTATCAGGAGGTAAGGACTCTGACCTGAACCTGCGCAGTGAACATACGTTGTGTAAATGATGGAAACCCACCTATCATGAAGGACAAGTGTAGTTTGAGCACACAACATTTTTGAAGAAAGGCGGTGTCCCCTGACTGGCGTTGTCATCTTGGAAACACCGGTGATAGTCCGCGGTCACCCACCACATGCACATCCCGGATATGATCACGCAACAACAATCAAAGTCATTACACTGGGTGGTAGGAGTCTGACAAAGTGCTTGATCATCTAGATAGTATGTCAAAGGAGAAGCATTGACGCATCACCCCTTAAATATGAAATCTTGTCGACGACTGAACAGTCATGGAAAAGACGTCGGTTATTTTATGATTGGGTATAGTCAAGTTTCTATTCTTAGTAAAGTGCCATACAAAGGATCACATGGCAAAGAACAATCATAGCTTTATTTCTATGGATAGTAGTTGGGGGGCACGATAGCCCAATAGGCACATCCTTTTCTATATATTGTGTATTTTCAATGTAATCCAGGTTGGTTGGAAAAGTAATGTAGACAGTGATTGTTGAATGTAAATTTTGAAACCGATTGAAGTTTAATGCAAAGGTCTTGATATTTTGATGAAAAGATTCTAATGGTAGTGGTTTGATCTATTGTGACCTCTCTTATGTATGTGATTTCTTGTGTTCTTTATATTCATGTCTATATTTTGTCTAAATCAGAACGTTTTACAAGTCTATAATTCACCGTGCGGTGCTCTAGATTCCTACATTTAGATGATTGTGTTTTCTTCTAAGTAAATTCAGAATTCATATCCAACGGTGCTCTAATTTGCTTTATGTGTTTTTCTCTTGCCACACACAATGAATTTGAACTGAATTGTTTCCTACTTAGCCTTTAGCCTCTCAAATTTTAGTTACCAAGTCATTTATTTCTCTCGTTTTCTGGAATCTGACTCCATGGCCCAAGGTCTTGCATTCTCTTGACAATAGAACCAGAAAAATTGTAGGAACTTGTTAAATCTAGCCGACAATTCAAATCCATAACTTATATAGAGACAAAGTCTCGGAGAGAGCCCTCTCTAAGTTGGAAGGGCTAGTTTTTGGCCTTAAAGTTGGTTTGTAGGTTACCCGTGTCATTCGTTTTCTCAGCCAAACGAGTTCACAGAGTGCTAACATAACACTTCCTTTCATACTGCAACAAAAATGACACCATTTATGGCACTCTATGGATACCACCCTCCTTCCATCACTTCTTCTCTAAAATAAAAATCTAAGGTTCAAGCAGTGGAAGATCACATCGAGCATCAACAAAAATTTCTCCAAATCTTAAAGGACAACCTAACCATGGCACAAAATCGCATGAAACAACAAGAAGATCAACATCATAGTGAAAGAAGTTTTGAAGTAGGGTATTGGTTGTTTTTAAGACTACAACCATACAAACATATGTCCCTCAAGCAAGCCAAGAAGGATAATAAATTATCACCAAAGTACTATGGCCCTTATAAGGTGTTGCAAATGATTGTTACTATGGCATACAAATTGGAGTTATATGCATCTTCATGAGTACACCTAGTTTTCCATGTTCCATGATTAAAGAAGGCTATAGGTGACAAGATCCCAGTTCAAACTATATTTCCAAAACTTAACGAGGAAGGAAAAATCATATTGGAGCCTAAAGCTATCACTGACACAAGAATTCTCCAGCTAAGGAATAAATCCATTTCAGAGTATCTCATTAAGTGGGGGAAAATATTTTCTTAAGATCCCACTTGGGAAGATGAGTCTTTATACAGAAGCTTTCAGAATTACTCAAGCGTTGCAGACAACACGTGTCTGAAAGGGAGGGGCATGTTAAGCCCTAAATAGTGGCACATTACCCATTAATTAGGGAATATTACATTAGTAATGTTATTTTATTTATGTCATCTTGGGTCCATGTTGGCACAGGGACAGACCCAGGGTTCAATGCTTCAAAAGTGCATCAACAAAACCCTAACTATCGACCCTTTCATCAACACTTGCGAAGTAGATGAAGTCTCACCTGAGGTAGAGGCAGGGGGGTTGGTAGGACTCAAGTTTCTACAACCTAGCTGGGACGCATATCTATGATTAAAACACTTTAACAAGGCACTTAGCCAATAATATGCATTATTCTTTAACCCTTATTTACATTGCATGAAAAACCCTAATTACAGAACAACGCAGTATCCATCAAGATCTAAATATATCTAACCATTCAACACATAACATCAAAGTATATCTAGTATTCATTCACATATCAGGCGCTAAGCTACTACATCAGATGCATCTAACATACATAAGTATTACAACACTAAGCATAGATTACATCAGTAACATATCAACCACATCGCACAAAGCAACCACAACACAGGATATACGTGGTTCACCCTAGTGTGGGGCTACGTCCACCAACTCTTCTTCTCTTCTTATTAGTCTCTTCCAATCTTCTTACATGCACCAAGCCACAATTCCAACTCCGCATAGGACAGGAGATCTGTGCACACCTTGCCAGATCCTCATTCCCCGAGTTAGGTCCAAGCACATAGCCTCTACATATTTTGTGCACAAATCACTTACAAACCACTTGCACTTAGCTTTACAAGCCTTAACACATTCTTGCACAAAACTTACTAACCATGCACTAAGCCGATCAAGGAGTAGTAAATACTTACAAAAGGGGCCTAAACATGGGTAAGATCCATGGGTTGACATCCCATACCCATTACATAAATCCTAAATCCAAAAATCCCGTAAAAGGGGGCGAGATCCTGCCATCTCCGCTTCACCTGGGTGCTCTGTCTTCGACCAGCCTATTGAAGTCCCAAAAGTGGTCAAACACAACCAAGGTTCTCCAAAACTTGGTCAAGCGCCAACAATCCATTAGTTGTAATTGTACCTCCTAGTCTTCTATATATACCAAGGAGACCTTTTCATTCAGAATCATCTTTTATTTGGAAATTTATGTGTTGTATAAGGAGGCTTCCCCCTCGAAGAGGCTTATTATCTGGAATTATCTCTTTTTCAAGGCGTTGAGTACTTATTCTGAGGTTTTTCTATGTTATATTGATATTTGGTTCCTAACATTGTATGTCATGAACCCCATAACAAAAAGTCTTACCCCCCATCCACTTCATACTCTTTACATGACTTAGAGAGGGTCCACCTGGAAAACATTCCTTAACTTGGGGAATGATTCACCCAATAGGTCACCATGACAACCCTCCCATACCTAAACTTGGAGACTTTCATAGGGTCTTTGAGCATTTGTTTATTTTGAGAGGGGGGATTTGATGCACGTGTTCGGGTGGTTCTTTTATTATGTATGGCTTAATTGAAATGATTGTTGTGACTTTTGATCCCTTGGAAGGAAAATTTTATTGTCTTTGTATGGCCTTGACAGGTGGAATACTTTCCATGAAGGCACAAGGTCACTTAGGCCTTCACTTGGGGCATGAATCCCACAGGATGGATGTTGTGTTCCCTCTCCTTGGACAATTGGATGACAAAAATTTCCTTTGGAGGCATGAGAGGACACCTTGGAGAAGCAGAGCATGCCCCATCTTTCCCAACGCTTGACCCCATAGGGACAAAACATCACTTTTGAGGGAATGATGTCACATTGATGGCTAGGTTTTTGTGATGGTGGTGATGAATTGATGGAGAGTTGGCATGTTTGGAAGGATAGAAGACCTAACTCATGGATACATGGCCTTTGGAGGCCCAACGACTCCTCCAAAATGCTCAACGACTTGCTCTCTAGCCCAAAATGTCACCCTTAGGGTATGATGCCACCCTTAAAGAGGGGTTTTATTTTTTTAATTGCAAATTATGAATGTAAAGGGGAAATTAGAGGAGTTCAAAATCCCTAATTGTGTTTTAACCTATTGATAAGTGGGCAAACTAATTTTATAGTTATTGTACAAATAGAGACCTAATTAATTTCATTTGAACAACAATCTCACTTGAGAATTACATACTATATGGCTGAAATTTTCTCCCCTCTTGGGAAAATCACATATCTCTCTCTTGATGCTCTTTTTGGATGCTAAAACTTGTTTTGTGGAGATAAATTGGTTTGTTATCTCTTGGATGCTTGTCTTTTGCTATGGTGATGTAAAATACTTGGTAGTAAAGGTTTTATCTTACATATCTCTTGGAATTGGTAAGAAATTTATGCATGTTGTTGGTATTCCTTTCTAGTTTCATAGTTGTTTTTATCTAAACCCTTGGAGGAGTATAAGGGAATACACCCTCCACCAAGTATATCATTATTGTTAAGTGGATAAGGTATTGAAAAGGTTTCTAGGATGAGTAAAAGGGCTTACACCATCCTAGATTTACCTTGTTGGATTTTCTTTCTCTAGGGAGTAAAAGGGCTTACACCCCTAGAGAAGTAGTATATATAACCTTACACAAGAAGACTCCATAAACCATTTACAAGGCACTAATCTTAATCTGCATTGGTATACGTGAAATTGAGAGGTTATGTATTTGTTCAAGTTGGAATATTTTCTAGTGCTATTAGCTTTCTTGTGCCACTAAGGCTTCTAGCTTGGCCTAGTATTTCTCTTGTTGTAATTAATTCAATTCTACAACCATTAGGGATGCAGAAAAAGACTCTTAAACTCTTTATTTACTCACTAATCTACCATCGAAATTTGCTTGTAAGTTGCCATATTGAAACTACTTGTGATTGGCTATCATTTGGGTGGATTGTTTGCTAATTTTAGTGGATATATATTGCTGCTGTAAAAATTGTTTGCTACAGCCATAAGTATGCTATAATAATTTGTTGATAAATTCATTTAGTAGCCCTTTTTTACCATCAAAGCTTGTGTTTAAGCATTGGAATATTATCTACTTGTTTAGTACTTGATCATCCAATAAATATTTGATGATTTTTATGGTTAAT